>JALLBA010000452.1:0-18170 GCA_036939675.1 Cyclostephanos invisitatus
ACGCTCGGTTAGCGAGTACACAAAGTGTACCTAAACCCCGAAGATAATACCATATTAGAAAGAGAAGATCTTAATTTTAGCGATCTACATACTCGAAGATGAGTCAACCTACGTTTTTGGAAGGTGGTGACTGGGTGTACCAGATCGACCAAGAGATTGCCCGTCGTTGTTGATATCACGCAGCTAGCCGCATGATGACCTCGCCGTCCTCCTTCGCTCGCCACATCGTAGCACGGTCCGTCACCTCATCGAGGGCCCGAGCGTCGTCGTCCACTTTGGCGGCATCACCCCGTGAGGGAGACCGATGGCGGTGGTTCGGCGGCGACTGCGGCGGGTCCCGCCATCTCTCGTCGTCGTCGTCGTCGTCGTCGTCGTCGTCGTCGTCGTCCAATGACGAAAAGTTCGGACGAGGAGGGGGGGATGAAATGAAAAGGAAAGAGACGAAGAAGAGCAATACGAACGTGACTGCCTCGGCCGCCGATCGTCGAATCGCGGGACGACGTCGATTTTACGCCGACGTCGGTATCGTCCCGACGTCTCCACCTCCGCCACATCATTCGTCGTTTGAGGGAGTCGCGGGCTCCGACTCGGTTGTCGGAGAAGGAGGACGAGCGACCAAGTTCGTGGATTCGCCGATATCCGCGGGTGTCGATGGCACGAATAGCGCGTCGGGGGTGAACAATACCACGATGGAAAAAATGAAATTGTCCGATGCCGCGGACCGTTGGGCGTCGCTGCTCGTACCTCCCCGTCGCGGTGATGATCATGAAAGAAAGTCGTCGTCGTCTTGGTACAGCGTCACCCTAGACGGTAGAACGTTGCGCACGCCATTGGGACATTCGCTATCGCTGCCATCCCTATCCCTCGCCATCGCGGTCGGATCGGAATGGGACGCGCAACTCACGCACCTCCGTCCGGCGCAAATGCCACTGATGACGCTCTGCTGCACGGCCATCGATCAGGTGGCAGCGAATCCGAATGCTCATAGGAACGACGTGCTGTCGTACCTGTACAACGACACGAGCTGTTACGTGGCCGATCCGAACGATATGAACGATCGTGGATTGCATCGCAGGCAATCGAGGGCGTATTCGGGATTGCACGATTATTGCATGACGAATGTCTTCGGCCTGCCGCGAGGGCACGACGTCCGTCCCGCCATCGCGTACGGGGAGGGAGAGGCGCTGACGCTGTGCCGACGACCGACGTCCGACGCCGCCGATAATGGTAGTAGTGGGACGACGAGCGGCGGCGGTTTGGGTAGGAGGAGCGGATTGCCCCATCCGCCGTTGTTGATCGCCAGGGCGATCAGGTACGTGGATTCCTTGGACGCGTGGACGCTCGCGGCGCTGTACAGCGCTTGCGCGGAGAGCAAGAGCTTCTTCATCGGTGCGGCGTTGATACACGAGGCGATGATGGGGTGCGATGGAGGAGGAGGTGCGGTACCGGTAGATGGAGGAAGGGGCGATGGAGATGGCGACGGCGAGGATGACAATGCGTTGTCTAGGTCGACGAAGAAGGAGGGACATGTGACCAGAAATGGCAGGTGGGCATCGGACGCCGCGCGCGTCGAGGAGGAATTCAATATCGAGTGCTGGGGTCTGGTCGAGGGCGGACACGATTACGACAGGCTGAATTGCTCGATACAGATGCACGCCGCGTCGTTCTTGGCGAGGACGGTGGCGAGCGGTTAGGGTGGCTTTTGTTTGCGACGATGACGGGGAGTAGTAGTATCGTGGTATGAAAATAATCAATATACACAGTATGCACGGTATGTTGGCAGTATAATATAGTAAAAGTTTGGTCGTCCAAGATGCGACATGTTTCCGATCATATGAAGTGGAATTAATCGCTTCACTTTCACTTTTCCAGACTTCTCGGGCATTCGCATCCCCCCTCATCATATCAATTCGCTCTCCATTGGCCATTCGGTGTCGGCGCATTCTTCGCAGTCACTTTTTCTCTTTGCTCCGTTGTCTTGAAATTTTGACACTCCGCGTCTATGACCAGTATGTTTCTTGTCGAGATAATCACCCGCAACTTGGCAGACAACATCGGTGGAAGTGCCATCAAATGTAGGAGCGAGAACAATTTCATTCGATTCATCGTCATGCCTCTTGCACATGCCGTTTCATATATTGCCTGCTCGTTACAATCATCGAAACAACAAACCGTATTCTTTGCTCTGTGGGATATGCATATGCTACCCTGCACAGCCACTTTAGAACATCCATTGAGTTCACAAAGCTTTCGAGCAGGTCCATGTGTACACTTCCCACCCTGAACGATGTTGTTGGGACAATTGGACACGGAACATTTTCTTCGGGATCTTTTATCCTCTTCTCTTTCTTCTGGTGAATAAAACTCGTCTACGCCAAGTGCCTCGTCCACTGTGTTAACGTCCCTAGCTAGGGGACTTTGTATGTCGGATGAAGAAGGATACGTCGAAGCGTTAAAAGCCTCTGCACCATGATGCGTTTATCCTCCATAAGCTCGGCCAACATATCCGGCGAGTTGAAGCCGTCGTCTATCAGAGAGTTGCAGTAATGTGCAAGATCCTCTTTGGCGAGTTGAGGCAAGTAGGACGTGAGCCATTGCTGAACCTCCTCGAATCGCTTGTCATTATTGGCCAGTGAGGCTTGGGGTTGCGTATTGGCCTCGCCGTTGGGTTGGAACAACTCGAGGTAAGTATCGATCCCCCGCGGACGATGAATTGCCCTCATTTGCTGTTGCATCTGCCAGTTGCCATGATCGCATCTACCCTGCGTTTGCTGCGGCAGTTGACATTGCTGCGGTCAATACTGCTGATCCTCCTGCCTCGGCAGACTGGCGGAGTTTCCCAGCTGCATCTGGGCCCGTTGAAAATCAATGTACATCTCATCCCAAGGAAATGATAGCTTCTGCTGCCCCTGTTCGTTGTAGAGCTGCTGGGACACGGGCACGTTCGATCCCGCCCCCCCGGCTCCCCTTGAGGCGCCGCAAATGGCCGCGGGCTTCCCTGTCTTGGACTGATTCTTCAGCATGGGCTTCCAAATCCTCCTCCGCGCGTTCGTGAACCAATTCTTGAGCTGCTTCCTGTCGATACCAGTCTTTTGCATGAGCATCACCTGTTCCAACGGTGTGGGGTAGGGATCTGCTATGTGCTCCGGATTCAACATCCAGGATTTGAGGGTCGCGACTACCCCCGACGGTAGCTCCCGGCGGGACTTCCTCTCTGATTTACCCCCGTGTGATTTTCGTGATCGTGCGGCACGAGGGCGGAATGGGGCAGCTGGCGATAATGCTATTGGGTGGAAGACTTTGGAGGAATCTCCTCCCAGTGTCCTTTCCCGCCCTCATCCTCATCGACGTCATAGCCGTTGTCGTCCTCCGTCTTCTTCGTATATTTGATTTTCGATCCACCACCGTTCTCCTCAGTCGACGTCATTTCACGTTTCTCCCGCGCATCATCGCCCCCTCCCTTCTCGTCGTTTTCGGGGATGGCATCGATAGGTCGCGAGATGCCGGCGTGTATGCGATTCCAAATGATCAGGTTCTCCATAGACGTTAGGTTCACTGGTCTCATCCGTAGCGCGTTTAAGAACCATTTTCTGAGCTGCTCCCTGTCGATGCCCGTTTGTTGCATTAATATGTTCTGTTCCTCCGGTGTGGGGTACGGATTGACGCAGTGCTCAGGGCTGAAGAACCAGGCTTTCAGAATTGCAACTGCCTCCGGGGTTAAGCGCGACTTGCCATCGGGCTGGCGCTGCTGCTCGGCGCTGCCGACGTTACTATCGGCGTCCAACCCTAACTTTTGGAAATACTTCTGTGCGTGCGTCCTCGTCTGCACGACCGTGCGTGTGCTGACGCGCGCCGCAACCTTCTTCCAATCCTCGCCGTGCATTTTCAACCCCGAGAGGAACGCCGCGTGTTCCTCCTTCGTCCAACGTCCCGTTTTCTCGTTGCCGGCCTCCTTCTGCTCCTGCTGTCGCTGTTGTTGCTGTTGATGATGATAATGCTGCTGGCAGGAAGAGTTTGGATGAATCTCCTCCTCGTGCCATTTTCCGCCTTCATCCTTGTCAGTGTCACCGTCGTTATTGTCCTTCTTTTTTGTATGCGAGTATCTCAATCCGCCACCGTTCTCCTCCGTCGACGTCGTTTTACGTTTTCTCCGCCCATCATCGACCCCTCCATTCTCGTCGTTTTTGGGGAGGGAATCGATCCTTCGCGAGATGCCGGCGTGTATGCGATTCCGAATTACTTTTTCGGACAGGGTTCCGATTCCTCTAAGAGGTTCAGTCGACATTGACTCAACAGCCGGGCTAGTGTTCACGTCGATGTCTCCCCCACCCTTCAAAGATGCACGTTTCACAATCGATTACGCATGCCAACGCGGTACAATATTATAAGCAACGAAAATATTAGCATGAATATCGCATCGAAAAGGAAAAAAATCCAACTTATCGTACCTCCCCCTTTGATAACTTTTGGAAGTACTTCAACTTCTGGAAGAACTTCTGTGCGTGCGTCCTCGTCTGCACGACCGTGCGAGTGCTGACGTGCTCCGCGACCTTCTTCCAATCTTCACCGTGTATTTTCAACCCCGACAGCTACGCCTCGTGTTCCTCCTTCGTCCAGCGTCCCGTGTTCTCGTTGCCGGCCTCCTTCTGCTCTTGCTGCTGTTGTTGTTGCTGCTGCTGCGGGCAGGAAGAGCGGGATCTGATGGTCACCACTGCCTCCGGGGTTACGTGCGACTTGCCATCGGGATGTCGCTTCTGCTCGACGCCAGCGCGGATAATATCGGCGTCCATGGCGGTCGGGTTGCGCGGGGTATCGAACGCCGGATACATGCGGATATGAAGCGCCCATAAGGGCAGTTAGTTCTGCTGGCGGTTGCTCCAAAAGTTTCCATAAGCGGACTCAGTCCTGGGGACGGGTGGTGGGTGGTGGGTGCTGGTGGAGGCTCCGCAAGAGGGCGATGAGACCCAGTATCGTATCCAACGGGTTGGTAGAGTCCGAGCACGCTAAAGATTCGGATGATGGAGGAGAGAGCGGTGACCCCCCCCTGGCGGCTGGCAGTGGCTGTTGCGACGGTTACAACGTGACCACTCTCATTTTTGTGACAACCCACATGTATTGTTCCTATGTACATGGAAAAGGCGGGAGATGAATTGCTCCGTCCCAAGTAATTTTCCACTTGGAGGATGGACTGTCCGCGGGGACGGCTTGGGAAGCGAAAGAGCAAGAATGGCCCCTCCTCGGCGCAATCATTTTATAAGCTTTTGTGTGATGCCGTTGGCCCCCTATTTACCCGAAACGGAACCAACAGTCCAGCCCGGGCCGGGCGGCGGTGAGCTCAACCAGAACAATTCGCGAGGTCGCGAGGCAATGGCAACACCCCCTCTCGGAAGTGCCGCACCATGTCGTTGTATCCGGTCACCAGCGCCCCGGGCATCGACGCCGCTGCTCCGGGCGAGGACGGTGTACTTGGTGAGTTCCCCGCGTCATCCCCAGTTCTTTCAACCTTCGACCAATGCCGCATCGTCGTTGAGAAGCTTTTGCTCACATTTCCGCCTTCCACCGACCATGATTTTGCATCTTCGGTCGCAGTGAGGTTGCGACCGCTCAACTCGCGGGAGCGAATCGCCGATAACAATCTCGTATGGCGCGTCCTGAGAAGTTACAATTCCATCACGCAATGCACGTCCTTCGGCGAACCCCTCTCGAAGCGCATCCGCAACCGCACCTTCTTCTCGTACGACGTAGCCTTCGGGGAAACATCCACCACTCGGGAAGTCTACGAACAAACCTCACGGGGCATCGTGGAAGGAGTCGCTAGTGGATTGAACGGGACTATAATTGCATATGGACAGACTGGCTCAGGGAAAACGTTTACCATGCAGGGATCGGGAACGCTTCACGATGGGGCATCTTCCGGCGGGAGCAGTAGCTTACTTGATAACGGGGGGATCGTGCACATGGCCGCGAGTGACTTATTCGATCGCATCGAGAAGGACCCAACACGCGCATTCCTGGTCCGTGTGTCGTTCATCGAGATTTACGATGAAGAAGTGAGGGACCTATTGGCGTCTGGCGATAGCGTAAATAAGTCCATCCCGAAAATACTTGTAGACGAGGATCGTGGAGTTTTCGTCAACTCGAACGAAGCAATTGCGACGAGCATGGGCAGCTTGTTGAGCGTATTATCCGCCGGAGAGAAGAATCGAAGTTTTGCAGATACTACTGTAACGAACGAGAGGAGTTCGCGATCGCATACAATTTTTAGGATCACGGTAGAGAGTCGGCTTAAAGACGGGGATGCTAGTGTGATCGACGACAGAGAACATTATGCCGACGAAAGTTTGTACCGTGATGATACAAAAGAAAATAGTGGCGCCGTGAGCGTTTCCACTCTGAACCTTGTCGACTTCGCGGGGTCCAAGAGTGTTCGTTGTACTGGAGCTACGAGTGATCGTCAAAATGATGGTGGCATCATCAACCAATCCCTGCTCGCTCTATCCCGCATAATCGGCAGTCTTGGCCAAGATGCGATTCAAGTGAACTACCACGAGTCTAAATTGACGCATATCCTCCAGCCTTCACTCTCGGGAAATGCGAAGCTGGTCATAATTTGCTGTGCCACTCCATCTGATATCTATTTGGAGGAGACACGATCAACCCTTCAGTTCGCTTCACGCGCAAAGCTTGTCAAAACAAGGGCAAAAGACGATGAGATCATGGATGACCAATTCCTCATAAAAAAACTCAAGCACGAATCAATAGCGGCAACTAAGCTTCTTAAAGAGAAGGAATTAGAATTGGAAGATGCCAGGGAAACCATTGCTGCGTTGAAAGAAGACGCATCATCTGCGAAATCTCACCGGTCGGCCGAGTTGGACGACCTCCACAGTACAGAGAAGGCATTAAGCAAACGGGTGATTAGCTTAGAGGGAGATCTCGAGACGGAGCGCTCAACAGCTAAAGATCATGAACGTCGATCAGAGCTCTTCAAAGATGAAATAACAAGATTAAAGAAAATCATTTTTGATTTGAACGAAATAGATGGTGATTCGCAAACCCGCAACCTGGGCATCACCCACGTAAAACGACACTAATCTGATGCTAGATGCAATTATTGACAAGAAGGATATTCTCTGTTGCCAGCTTGTTGAGCTCAAAACCAATAATTATACGATCCAATGCAATTCATGTAAGGTAGAAGGAAAGCACCAAGAAGAGGTTTTCCAGCACAACGCTGCTATCCTGCGGAAGGACGGCGGATCATCTATCTTGAACGAAAACCAAGCATCATTAAAATCTCTCTTTAATATCCTCTGTTGTCAGCTATCCGAGCTTAAAACTCCTTATGATACGATCCAATGGGATTTCAACAAGAAAAAAAAAAGAGCACCAAGAGGAGATTTCCAAGCTTAACTCAATAATTCTGCGCAAGGACGATTGCACACAATTGACTTCGATCATGGTCAGTAAGTGCTGTGACAAAAAGCATTCTGAAATCATCCATAACGATGCAAAACCAGACGAAGGTCGAAGGCGTGACAAGGTCATATCCATCCTCCGGGCCGGGCGGAAGGTATTCCTTCGTCGCGAGAATCCCCTCGACCGCGACGACGACGGATCTTCCTCCTCACTCGATGGCGGAGGAGGAGAGGGAGAGTACCGCCTCGTCGAGGTTCACGAATCGTTCGATCCCAATACTGGGATGTTCAAGGTGATATGGAGGAGACGTGGCAAAAGAAGCTTTCCTAATGGCCACAGATAGTTGTGGATAATCCTCGGCTTTTGAGACCCACTTGGGCTACTGAGTCTCATATCCGGCATTCGATACCCCGCGCACCCTTGCTGGTCTGGACACTGATGGTAATGGCGGCGGCGCCGAGCAGCGGTGGCTCGACCACATCGCGCCCGTTCCGCATCATGACAACGACGACCACAGGTAGAGTTGTATTCGTCATCGCCTCAGTGCCACCGTTGTCTTTCCGCAGTGCCCTAATGGGCAAGTCTTGGGTTCTCCAGCCCGGAGCACTGCGTCAATCACTTCCAAACACCGTAAGTACAGATGAAGCAACATAAGGGTCAATACTATGGCAACGGGCAGATGGGTGGGAGGAATTCACAGGGGATCATTATTCTATGCCCCCGGAAGCCGTGCATCCTACGATCACGCTGCTTCATTTTTGCCGAGGACGGTGGCGAGTGGTTAGATGATAGGCAGGCGAAGAGAATAGTAGTGAGACATCGTGAAATGAAAATTAATAATGTATATTATGCACGGTATATTACATTTTTTTAATAAATTTGCTTTCCTCCCAGACATGACGTGTATCGGATCACCTGAACTCCAAATGTGACTTCGGATCATCTAAACTGTTGTTAATCGCTTCACTTTTTCAGACTTCTCAATTCTTCGCCCCCAGTCCTCATTCACCTTTTCGCATTGCCTTGATCCGTTTGGCATCGGCCCTCCGTAAACACCGGTACTTGCTTCGGGTAAACACCGGTACTTGCTTCGGGGTTGACCCTGTTTTATCTTTCAAACGTTGGACCATTTTTCTCCTCGTTGGCATTAGGACTTGACTTAGAGTTGACGATTGGCTTATTCTTTTCTCCCCAATTCTTCTGTACCGCCTTGGCCTTTTTGACGGCACGAGGTCTCGCCACAGAGGCGAGTCGTTTTTCCTCCGCAATCGTGGCCTCGATGCCCTTTCGTGCTGCAACGCCAAGTGCCTCGTCCACTGTGTACACCTTTCTACCCGAAGGAATTTGTTCGTCGAATGCGGCGGAAGGAGACGTTGAAGCGTTGAATAACCTTTGCACCAGGGCACGTTTATGCGCCTTCTTCATAAAGTTAATGTCATCCTCCATAAGCTCGGCCAACATGTCCGATGAGTCGAAGCCGTCGTCTATCAGAGAGTTGCAGTAATATATTAGATCCTCTTGGGCGAGTTGAGGCAAATAGGATCTGAGCCAATACTGAACCTCCTCGAAGCGCTTGTCGTTGGCCGGGGGGGCTTGGGCTTGGTTGCCACTGGGTGGGTATAAAGGCTGTTCAGGCCCTTCGAATTTTCTGAACACCGATATCATCCTTCTCGAGTTGGTGCTCCTGACCAGCAGTATCTTGGCAACATTGTCAGCCACCAATCGCTGAACATCTATATTGTCCACGGCAACGATAATATCTCCTAAGAATATCCGACCCAAAAGAGGGCTATTATTGCTAATGCTGCTGACATACACGGGTCCTCCATTTTCGGGTGTGTCCACTTCCACTCCAAGCTTTCCCGCGGGCGCAAATATTTGTACCATTTCCATAGCAGCTGCGCTTGTTCTGCCGCCCGGGGTAGGATTAGGTGACTGAATTGCTGCCTCGATAGCATTTTGATCCGAAAGTCGGGGAGAGCCTTTCTCAAAATTAGACATCGTAGTATCGTAGTAAGTTTCTCTGTATAACGCCTCATTTCTCTGCTGCTGCGAATTATCAGCAGACCTTACACTGGAATATGAGATCAGCATGTCTGTGAGTAAGGACTTTCTCGTGGGCGTGAATTTGAGGCGGGTGATGTCCGTGTAATCCCCGCTTTCTGATAAAAATGGTATCCTATTGACGGCGTCGTCAATTGGATCATCTCTGGGTATTGACTGATTCGCTTCTTTTGTCAGTTTGGATAGGACTGATGATGTTGCCTTTGACCGGGGCTGTAACGTGAAAGGGACCCTGGTAATATCGAAGCCATCGTCATCCTGATAGGGCGGAGGCGATATTACGTTTTCACTGTCCCTTGTCATTTCTTTTTTTGTCTCATTTATTACGGGATTTTGTCCAATGTCTCCAAATGCAAGATTGAGCACAGATTCCAAATAAGACTCCTCTCGGGCTAATTTTTGAAACCGCTCCTCGGTCCATTTGATGACTCTATTCTTGAGTTCCAAGACCTCGTTAAATTGACGCAAAGAATCAGCAGTTATTTTCTGAAGAGTTCACAAGAATGGAGAGGAGAGAGTTTTAGCACAAGGACGGAGATTTCATCGCTCAGGCATGCTCAGAGCATTCAAAATGCATGACACCATACAACTTCCATTACCTTTCTCAAGGGATTAGGACGTATAGCTGTTTTCAACAAGCCCCAAATCCCGCGACGCTGTCTCAAATAGTCCAGTGCATCAGTCAATCCCATTGGATTCGAACCAGCAGCCGCCAATGTCTGCTGAAGCCACAAATCTAAATCGTAACCGGTACTCGTTAACTGCTGATTCATTACCTCATCGGGAACATCGAATAACAGTCGGCATAAAATTAATGCAACTGAAAAGACATCGGCAGCGAGGGTGTTCGCTATGGACTCCGGAGCATGAAACTCCAGACTATCATTGTCGAGTCCAACCCGTGGCGGATCAAGGTCGAGAGCATTCCCAAAGTTTGTAAGACGCAGGCGCTGGTTTTTCTTATCGCAGATAATATTTTCGGCCCGCACTACATCAAAAGGTATGAAGCCAAGAGTATGTTAAACGTTAGATCACGAGAAATACTTTAAGGCAACGAGGAATTCATAACTCACAGTCACGGTGGACTACGTTGCAAGAAGACAGGAATACCAAATCTTCAAGAAGTGAACGGCAGATCACATCTAAAACGTCTCCAAAGTCATATGTTCTAGGGAGATTCATGGCTTGTTGAATACCGCAAAGATGATGATAGACGCCGTCATAATTGTACATGTCTTTCATCTGTATTCGCGCCGAGTCGAGAATATATAATCAGTAGCAACAACGTGGTATTACCAATTCACAACACGTCATAGAACCAAAATTGGACAACATGAAGTTTTTCATTTGTTACTCACCTCCATGGCGTCTAACAGAGTCACTTCAGATTCGAATCTCCCCTCATACACCAACCATTCATGGCTGCCTGTTCGGCCGCTGAGTGATTTTCCCCACACGTCAGCACCTGATGCGCCATATTCTGGGATGGCATCTTCGGAATTCGGGCCACCACTGCCATCATCGAAAAACACTCTCAAGAATTTCGGCACTGCAATAAGAATGTCAGCCCCAACATCGTCGATCGAGCGATCGCCAATGTTGATTGTTACGATCCCTCTTTCCCGTTCCGCCTCTTCCTGCTGCCGAATCCTGCGCCTCTGTTCGGCAAGCAACTCTCTCTTTCTTTCAAATTTTTGGAATATGTGTATTTCGACCTCGTAATAACGACGTATTTTGGTAGCCTTATCGTCCAACTCCCACGGTTCAAGCTTGAATTGACGAAGTTGTTCTTCAGTAGCATCATGGTGTCGCTGTTGCCGTTCAAATGACATAACCTTCGATGGAACTGTCGCATTTAGTTCCAGCATGGACCATGGCCGTTTGGCTATGCATGGCATGATACTAAACTTATTATTGCCGTCATCAAAGATTTTGGCGACATTGTTCCTATTGCTCTCCTCGTCACTATCTTCTATCGATTCAATTAGAAAGCACTCGTGTGTTGTCCCGTATGCGCTGGATTGTATTCTATTTCCGATGTGAAGCAGTGGGAAATCGAAGCCTTCCTCGGCATCTACACTATCACCCAGAATGGAGTAGGCTATTCGCCACGACGGTTCCTCTTTGGCACCAGCCAGCGACATCGGCGGTGACATTGCTATTACCCCTTCGTCGTCCTCCATGACGTCGTCGAAAATGATTTGCGATGACTGCACTAGGTCAACATCTCCAACATAATTTCTTGTTGAATCCACCATTATTTTTTGTCTTAATTGTTCAGACTCTTGCTCCTCCATTATCTCCTCCTCCAACCACGCAGCCTCTTTCTCTCTATGCTCGGCGGAAGTCCTCGCATGCATAATCAATTCTGCTGATCTCTCGCGCTCTAGACGTTCGGCTTCTAATCGAGCTACTTCTGCCAAGTTATCTCGCTTGAACTGCTCTATTTCCTGACGCAGATTTTCGGCCTCGGCTGCTAGCCTCTCCTGCTCAAGACGTGCGGACTCCACAATCTTCTTTTGGTCTTTAAGAATCTTTTCTTGTTCGACGAAAGCCGCAAATCTTTCGTCCGCCAACTGCTTGGTCATTACTTGGGCCCCCTCAGTCGCGGCCGCCAGCTTCTCCTGCTCAATACGTGCTGCCTCCACAGTCTGCTTTTGCTCTGCCAGAATCTTCTCTTGTTCAACGAAAGCAGCCAATCTTTCGCTCTCTAACTTCTTGGTCATTACTAGGGCCTCCTCGGTCACAACCACCAGCCTCTCCTGCTCAAGACGAGCAGCCTTCACGGTCTGCCTTTGCTCTACCAAAACCTTCTCTTGTTCGACGAACGCCGCCTCTAATTGCTTGGTTATTATATGTGCCTCCTCAGTCACAGCTACCAGCCTCTCCTGCTCTAGACGTGCGGCCTCCACAGTCTGCCGTTGCTCATCCAAAATCTTCTCCTGTTCGACGAAAGCCGCTACCATTTCGTCCTCCAAATGCTTGGTCATAACTTGGGACTCCTTCGTCGAATTTATTTGCTCCACGTCCTCCGGGGGTAACAATGACTGCAAAGAATTGCTTTTTCTTTTCTCGCCCACTTCGTCCACTATCAGAGGCGATTCTGGAGAAGATGCCTCTGTCATCGACGTAAGACCCCCCGGCGCCTGAGTTTGTGCAACAACCAATGGATTAATAATGCCCTTCGTCGGACTTCCCACGAATGTAAACTTTTTCATTAAGGGTAATGATCCTCCTCCTCTTCCTCCTCCAAAATTAGGCCCTAACTTGCCGACGATGTTCGGTATCTTACTCGAAGTCTCTTTCTCCCCTAATGCTGATGTTTTTGCTATTGGTGCTACGGGTCCATTCTTGTTCGGGATAATCGATTTTGTCACGAATGGCAATCTCGTCCCAATATTGGCACCAGATGACACTTTCATGCCTTTGAGTGGTGGCGGTGGCGGCAACGATCCACCCATCGCTCTCACCTCGCTCGGATTTCCTCTGCTGAATGAATTCAAAAATGAATTCTTCATCGAAGTAGTGGTACCGCCTTCATTCTTGGCTCTCATTGCAATAAACTTCTCCTTGCTTAATGACTTGAAGGAAAGTGTCTTCGGCGTTACGCCACTGCTCGTTGACTCTGGGAACATATTCTTCTTGGAAAATCCCACCATATTTGATTTCTTCATACCGCCGCCAGAAAAAATCTCCGCCCCATTCAATGAATAATCGGGCGAGGAGGGAGGTGAAATAATCAACGGCCTTGTCAACTCAACGACGGTCGATACTGCGCCGTCGTCACGTGCTGGTTCGGAAACATAAGTACCATCGCGTTTGTACGCCCCCGACGTCTTCATCGGCAATAGAACGCGTTTGCTTGTAATCGCTTTGTCGCCCGCGACACTAATAGATTTCTTCAGACTTGCGAGGAAGTCGTTACCGCCGGTGGCAATGCTACTCCTTTTTGTATCCAACGATGGAACGGAATCCTTCCCTTTGATCATAAATGAAATTCCTATACCGACCTTGCTCTTTGCCATGGGAGGTCCGACGCTTCCACCCTCGCCATCGAGTGATTTCATGGGGCCCACCTTGAGCGTTGGATCCAGCTTCGCGAGCGTAATTCCATCATCGCCCTTCATCGTCCTTCTCTCCCCTAGGATATTCGGCCCCATCGGCCTCTTTTCTGTTGCCGTCGCGGCGACTGTCATCATCGCCTCCACGTTGATGCCGACCTCACCATTGGTCGTTGCATTCGCTGCCGCCACCTGCGATGGTCGCTGCGTTTGCAACAGCTGCCGCTGCCGTCGCCTTAGTCCGTATGGCACGCCGTCGTCGTCGTCATCCTCCTCCTCGTCGTCGTCCTCGATACCATCAACGGCGGCGACCGCCTTCCCAGTTTCGCCGGCGCCGTCGACGTCCGTCGTCTCGCGCCTGCCATACCCCTTGTCGTTCCGGATCCCGCCGAAGAATGCGGGCATCATCGACGATAGGATATTCTTCATCGGGTTGGCATCGTCGTCATCGTCATCGCCATCGCCATCGTTATTGCCCATCCAACGCCTCGCGAAGTTGACAATCGGATTATCGATGACGTTTATAGCTTGACCGTCGGGCGCGGGATCGATGCCGTCGACTCTGCCCGTCGTCGTCGTCGTCCCTTCCCCCCTTTCGATTCCTCTCGTCGCCTTTCCTGAAGCCGTGAGGTTCGACGTCGATGTGGCCATCCCGAAGATCGTCGCTCCTCCTCCGTTCGGCTTCTCCTCCTCCTCCAACTCCTGTTGTCCTGCCAATACCGTCGCATTCTCAACGCCCGCCCTCCCGTCTGCGAAGAACGGAACAGTGGCGGCTGGAGACGACGTCCCGTCCCCCTCCTCCGAGGAGATGGAGGCGGAGGAAGTCGCGTTGGCGGCCCTATCCCATGCGTTCGTCGCCAATATGAGATATTCCTCCCTCGACGGCAAAATCGCAGTCGACGACGACGATGATGGGATGGCGGCATCGGTGGAATAGTATTTGGCGTACGCCTCCTCCGCCAATTTTAGATATTTCTGTCTCGCGGCCGACGACGACGACGACGACGACGACGACGGCGATTCCACAGCCATCATAGTGGCGTCGTCGTCGCCAATATCGTGCGATTCCCCCCCCGTCGTCGACGCGATTCGCGGCGTCGACCTCGAACGTGCTACATCCAGTCGTCGCGACGTCGTCGTGGTTCTGGACGTTCTCGTCGACGGGGGAGGCATCGGGGTGTTGGGGAGGAAGACGAATCCATTCGCGACCACCGCGACGACGACCGCCATGATCAACGACGACGTCGTCGCCCTCCTCGTCCTCGTCGTTTTCGTCGTCGTGTTCGTCGTCTTCTCACGAGACGACATCCCGGTCGTATTATTCGCCATCATTCCACCCTCGAGGTTTTCGGCAGCGTGTACGGGCGATGACGACCCGCCCTTCTTCCTCGCCGTGGAATGGCGCGCATCGCCGTAAGTATCTCCACTCAATGTTTGGCGTAATTATGGACGTCGATGAAACGCGTCGCTTGGGAGGCGGGAGATGGACTTGAACCTCTTTACGTTCACTCTTGAACTCTACTTTCTCTCTTAAGTACTCCTACCATAGTACCTATGGTACCATACACCTAAGGACGAAGGAGCCAAACGCGAGCTCCTGACGTCAGCAACATGAGCGCACAACTTTGAGAATTCCTATTCTCTGCCACATAATTTCTGGCCGTCGCCCGTCACCCCCCTAAAAAGGGTAATAAAACTGGAGAATGCCTTAGCTTTTCACCTGGAAAATACCTCACTTTAGCGATTTTGTAGTAATTCCTACGAAGAAAAAAATAAACCTATCGCTAAGTGAGGCATTCCGCATTATCTCCCTAATTTTACAAAAATAATTTGTCGAGCATTAGTTAATTATAAAATGTCAACAGTAGAAGGATAAATTTTTGTACAACCCTTTGTCGTTTTAGAATGAAATTATTTATTGATTCCAAAGNAATGAATTCTTCATCGAAGTAGTGGTACCGCCTTCATTCTTGGCTTTCATTGCACTAAATTTCTCCTTGCTTAATGACTTGAAAGAAAGTGTCTTCAACATTACGCCACTGCTCGTTGACCCTGAGGACGTATTCTTCTTGGATAGTCCCACCTTATTTGATTTCTTCATACCGCCACCAGAAACAATCTCCGCTCCTTTTAGTAGATAATCGGGCGAGGAGGGAGGTGAAATAGCCAAGGGCCGAGTCGTCTCAATCGCGGTTGGCACTGCACTGTCATCAGGCGAAGAGGGAGGCGAAATAATCAACGGCCTTGTCAACTCAATAGCGTTGTCGTCTCCATTTTGTCCAGAAATATCATTACCATTGCGTTTGAGCGACGCTGACGTTTTCAACCCTAGAAATGAAAAATTCATGTCTTCGACAACTTTCGGGGGCAATAATGATGACTCCTTTTTGATACCATCACCATTCATCGCCCTTCTTCCCCCGGGGATAGTCGGCTCTATCGGCCTCTTTTCTGTCGTCGTAGCCATCGCCGTAGGTGTCGTTCGTGACGTCACCACGCCAGCGCCGGCTTTACCATCTGTCGTCGTATTCGCGACCGTCACGGAAAATGGTCGCTGCGTTTGCGACAGCTGCTGCTGCTGTTGTCGAAGCCCGTATAGCACGTCATTTTCTTCTTCCTCGTCCTCGATACTATCTACGGCGGCCACTGCCTTTCTTGGACTGCCAGCGCTGCCGAAGACGGATGTTTCGCTTCTCACAATGTTTCCGTCATTCGTGACACCACCAAAGAATGCAGGCACCATAGACGACAAGATTGTCTTCACCGAATTATAGTAGCCGTCGGTGTCAACACCTACCAACTGCCTCGCGAGGTTGGCTATTGGATTATCGAAGATTTCGTAAGTAGGAGCGGGGCCCATGTCATTGCCCCCACTTGACGTCGCAGTCCCTTCTCTTCCTCCGAGCCCAGCATCAACTTTTTCAAAAGCCGGGAGAGTCACGATAATCGACCGCGTCCCACTCGTCGCTGCGGATGCCGCTACGTCAAAGGTAGTCGCTCCACCCTTATTCAACTCCACCAACGCGATTTCCTCTTCACCCTTTGCTGTCACTTCAACATTCCCAACTGCCATTCCGCCACACCCGGTGCCGAAGATAGTGACAGGGCCCGAACGCACATCATTAAGGCGCGCTATTCGCACCTCCTCCGCCTCCTCGGCGGTAAGACCTTCCGTCAGTGGCACGTAAGATGACGAAAGAGCGACTTTGCCTTTATCGTCTTTGGCTATAGCTTTCGTCGTCGTTGTTGTTATTACCGGCATTGGTAACGATGCAGTCTGTTTCAGGGATTCGACGAATAAGTCGGCGTCTTCTAGGCGCGCGATTCGCACTTCCTCAGCCTCCTCGGCGGTCAGACCCTCCGTCAGTGGCACGTAAGACGACGAGAGAGCGACTTTGCCTTCATCGTCTTTGGATATAGCTTTCGTCGTCGTTGTTGTCATTACCGGCATTGGTAACGATGCAGATTGTCTCAGGGATTCGACGAATAAGTCGGCGTCTTCTAGGCGCGCGATTCGCACCTCTTCCGCCTCCTCGGCGGTCAGACCCTCCGTCAGTTGCACGTAAGACGACGAGAGAGCGACATCGCCTTTATCCTCTTTGGATATAGCTTTCGTCGTCTTTGTTGTCATTACCGGCATTGGTAACGATGCAGACTGTTTCTGGAATTCGATGAATAAGTCGGCGTCTTCAAGGCGCGCGATTCGCACCTCCTCAGCCTCCTCGGCGGTCAGGCCTTCCGTCAGTGGCACATAAGATGACGCGAGAGAGATATCGCCTTTATCGTCTCTGGCTAAAGTATTCGTCGTCGTTGATGACATAATCGATACACGCGAAACTGCTGTTCGATTCAGAGACTTCGCTATAGCGTCGGCGTCTTCAAGGCGCGCGATTCGCACTTCCTCAGCCTCCTCGGCGGTCAGACCCTCCGTCAAGGGCACATAAGATGACGCATGAGCTACTTTGCCCTTACCCTCTTTGGTTATTGCTTTCGTCGTCATTGATATCATCGTCAATGTTGGCGAAGATGCAGATTGTTTCAGGGATTCGACGAATAAGTCGGCGTCTTCAAGGCGCGCGATACGCACCTCCTCCGCCTCCTCGGCGGTCAGACTCTCCGTTAGCGGCACGAACTTTTCCGGACGCGGGATAATATTGGCTGGTCGTATTCGTTCGGGCTCCGCCCTCTCGACAACTGGCGGAGCCTGTATCGTAGATGTCTTTGCAGTCATCGGCGTCGTGTACCGGTGACTTTGAGTATCTGTGACACCCTTCTCAGGAGAAAGACCGCCTCCCGGCTCCTCATCTTTGACTGCAAACAGCTTGGATGCGACCACTTCATTTGAAGTTACTGCCACGCTTCTACTACTATCAGTTGGGCTTATCGAAAGGGATTCTGAAAATGATGCCTCTGTCATCGACGCAAGTCCCACCAGCGCCTGAAGTCGGGCAACACCCAATGGATTAATGCCATTCGTCGGGCTTCCCATGAATGTAGAGTTTTTCATAAAGGGTAGTGGTCCTCCTCCTCCTCCTCCTCCTCCTCCAAAACTAGGCTCTGACATGCCAACCATGTTCGGTATCTTACTCGAAGTCTCTTTCTCCCCTAATGCTGATGTTTTTGCTA
>JALLBA010000453.1:0-21588 GCA_036939675.1 Cyclostephanos invisitatus
TGCTACTATTTGTAACAGTTTAATTTTATAGATCCATTTTTGGCTTTTGTGAGGTACTAGTCATTTCATTAACAAAGTTATGCCAGCCTAGTGTCAGGATGGTTTTTTCAAGTGTTAAAAATCACACCCCAATAATAAGGGCACCTATGCTCTCTTTGTTGGCAGATTATTACAGCCCCACATCCCAATGATTTGTTGTGACTACTAGTGTCGGGTGGTGGTCATCCGATGACGGGAATGGGTCGAATGGTTTGGATGGCTGTCCAACCAAACACCATATCATAACCCCTCACCTCCAGAAAGCGCACCAATACCCAATACCCATGTTGCAACCCAAATTGGGTTGCGCCGAATTTCACATTGCATCCTGATATTTTGTCACGACTACCGATGATGCAGGGCGGTCGTGGGACGACAGCAATGGGTTGTACGGAGGAGGATATGGCCTGTGGCCAGGCAAAATTCAAAATGGAACTAATTGCTCCCCACCAGAGAAAGCATGTGTGCTCCCCTTGTTGGTCGAATGTGATCGTGCCTCAACACACATCACAAGGGGATGGTGTGATGCGGTTGCTGGTGCCCAGAGGTTGGCATTGGATGAAGGGATAGGGTTGAATGAAGGGCGCAGTTGTCAAGAAAGCATAATGTTTTTGGTCTAATTCATCTTATCGCTACATTGCCAATGTGCCATCGACATCTCACGAGATCGCCGATGTGACATCAACATTGTGTGATATTGCAGATGTGAGGAGAATGACAGCACCAACCTAAGCCCTTAGTACTTTCTTCATTGTTGTGACTGTCCGAGTGAGAAAGCGTTCTTGGAAATTTCACTGCGAAATCTCTGTTGAAAAAATGCAGGACTTCAGGACTGAAATCATGGCCAGGCGTGTTTCTTCCAGTGCAGGTTAAGAATACCATATGTGGATCTAATTCCGCAAAAGCCCAGATTGTGAATTTATGGCATAAAAAGTCTTGTAAAATTGATAATTTTGTTAATACCACCGGGTTCGAGTCCTGACATCAAGGCATGAGGTGTTAACACTACCCATTTTTCACATTAGCTGCCACAGAGCCGATGAATACACGACAACTGAGAACAACAACTGAGATTGCTGTTGGATGTCAGTAGAGAATGCACGATTGCCAAGGTGTGTTTAGGTTGCTTTGGTATGTCCTGGAGACCATATTAATGAGTAGGACTACACTGCTTGCGAACCAGGATAACGATGTTGTAGTGAGCAAGTTATTCACGGGACAACTTGCGAGACTAAATCATCTTTCAAGCATTACATTGTCTAATAATTTATTCATTCCTATTTCACTCGAGTGGATACACAATTTAATTCTGTCCAACACCCGAATACACTACACAACCGAAGTCCTTATGATTGACGCCTATTCCCACGATAAGGGTAGCTAAATAAGGCGTCGGTAAATAGTAACACCCATCAACTCCCTCTCTCTATGTCTCTCTATGTCTCTCTATGTCTCTCTCTCTCTCTCTCCCCCCTCCCCCCCCCCCTCGTCCATTAGTCGAGATGCAGCCCGCGTCCCCTCGATCCACCGCCGCACGACGGCTCGGACGAGCATCGTACGGCCTCCCCCGCGGCGAGGGTCGCGCCCGCCACGGCCATTACCCCGAGACTCGCGCGTGGATTTCCCAGGGCAAGGAGCGCCGCGCCGCCCACCACGGCCACGGCCACGACCTTCTCCAATATACGATGCTCCTCGTTCGCTCGGCGGAACGTATCCTTGGCCGAACGCATCTGGGCGGTGGCTGCCGAGTAGTGGCGATCCGCCGTCCGGGCACGATCGACGTCGTAATCGACGTCGACGTCGTCGAGTTCGTCGTCGTGACCCACCCCTCCCCCCCCGCGGTCCCCGGCGACGAGGCGTCGAACGAGGCGGTGAGATTCGTCCGCCACGCTGCACCACGCCCCCCTCGCGGTACGACCGATGGCTCGCACGCCCTCGGCGGTGCGTCGTCGACGTGCGTCGGGCGCGGGCGTCGCCGCGCCCCCCGCCCCCCCTCCCCCCCGTCGTCCGTCCCATCCCCTGGACATGGTCGATCCGACGTATTCCCACGCATCGAGGAGGGGATCGAGGGGATGATGATCGATATTCGCGTGGGAGGAGCACGACGATGCCGCACGACGATCGTCATGGACGACGTCGAACGCCGTCGTCTCGTCCGTCATGATGCCGATGACCGCATCGGGATCGATGTTTGCAACGCCCGCATCGCGCAGGTACGACACCGCCCTCGCGATGCGTTCCGTCTCGAATCCCATCTCCGAGAGACACGTCGCGAGGGCGACGTCGTCGTCGGTCGATGTCGATGCGTCCATCATCGCGGCTCGGTCCCCCCCCATCCCGACGCCTCCGGTCGATTCCGATGGATGGGCTTCGGGGGACGATCGTCGCTCCTCGGTCGTCGCATCGCCTCCCGGGCCATCGTCGTCGTCGTTGTCGTCGTCGTCGTCGTCGTCGTCGTCGTCGTCGTCTTCGTCGTCTTCCCCGTCCTCGATGTCGCTTACCGTGTGATTCTCTCCGGTGATGGACGAAACACCGCTGATGAAGGTGTCGCCGTCGCTAATCGTCACGCCGATGGAAACGTCGTTGTCGAGGTGGGACTCGTCGTCGTCGTCGTCGTCGACGTCGTCGTCGTCGGGGGTGGCAGTCGTCGGGGTCCTGCTGATTGTGACGCCGACGGAGGCGCCGTTTTCGAGGAGGGGCTCGTCGTCGTCGTCGATGTTGTTGTTGCTGTTGTTGTTATTGATGTCGTCGTCGTCGGCGGCAGCTGCTTCGGGGGGGGCGGTCGCTGCGGTCGGCAACACGGGAGACGAGGCTCGCTCCTCCTCCTCCTCCTCCTCCTCCTCCTCCTCCTCCTCATTCCCATCGTTGACTTCGTCGTCGTCGTCGACCATGTCCCAGGAGAGATCCATATCGTCGGAGCTATCGGTGTCATGAAGATTATTGAGAACCATGATGCAATCACTTTTTATGTTCCTCGTCTAGGTTTTTTTTTCTTTTCTGCGAACAAACGCCGTGCACGGCTAAGTAAAAAGTCGAGGGTCTGGCCGGTGCCGCTTGTTTTGTTCATAATAAATGTTATTAGATTGAGGCCTCAGAATGATGAAGTCGGGCCACGGCGAGTTGATAACCAAAGGCCAGTGCATCCCCATTGATTCCATCGGTCATGAATGCACAGATGCCGGCGGTGGTATGGAGAATTGTATTCTCTTCCCCTCGTGGACTGGCCGCGGAATATTCGACGGCAGCGGCAGATGGATGAATCTCGATGCACAACGCGGGGGGGGCGTGACACGGAAGCGGAGAAGGAGGAACAATGGCGACGGTGGTGGATATCCCCGAACCAGATCGTTGCCGGAGAAGTTGATTTGCGACGAAATACGACAATGCGATGTGTGCGCTCGCGCAATACTTTGGACTCCATCCGATGAGCGACGTTATTTTCCACGAGCAGTCCGCGATGATCCATCCCACATCGACGACGACGATGCGTCGAGATCGCCGCGTACGTCCATCGCCGAACGCCTTCCCGGATTCATAGAACGACACGTTCACTGCATCACTCCCACGCCATGCGGTTTTTGCGCGACGGAGGAGAGGGCGGACGCGAAACGACGGTGGTGCGGTTCCCTGTATTGTGGCGCGGATTGCAGGAAACGAGGGGAGGAGGGGGGGCGAACGAACGCCGGAAGGAATGGCGAATTTCCAACCGGCGATCACGCGACTACCACATCGCTATCGGATGCATCGTTTCCGAGGCTGCTCCAGCCGAAGCTCTTCTTTTGTCGGAATCGATTTTTGGCCGGTGACAACGTCGCCGAAGGACACGTCGCCGTCGACATCGTGACCGAGATCGTCGACTCGATATCGGCCATTGAAAGGCGATTCAAAAGTATCTGCGGATGCGACGATGATGATATGGGCAAGCCCATCGAAGTCATCGGTGTCGAGGAATGTGCCTTGCTGTTAACGACAATCGTAGCGTGCATTAATCCGGATTGGATGCGCGAACTGTTCGCGTTGACAACAAATGGGAATCAAGGCATCTCATCTCCAGAACATCTGAATTCAGGAGAAGTGAGCTTGGTGGAAGAATTTTGGGCCATGTCGAGATCGCATAGCAGCGTATCGGAACTGCATCGGAAATGCAACGCACCTATGTACTCCGTGAGCTTCCCCGGCACTGCATTCCCATCATATACCGAATTCCTGTGGTTTTATCTTGACACCAAACGCAATTGCGTACTTCGCGTCGACCTCGCGAACCACCCAGTCTCATCATATGTAACGAAGACGTTATTATCTCCCAGTTTTTCGGAAAACGAACGAGGTTTGGCACTTGACTTGCTCATGTCTTCGGGCTCGTTTTCGGTATCTGGCCATGGGACAAAACGTAACGATGAATCGGTTGTAAGCAACCAAGGTGTCGAACAATTATCTATTCTACAGTGGAGAAACGCCGCCCATCTGGCACACCAATTTTCTTCGCCCGCAGATACAGACGAATCTTTATCGAAGCAAATACAAACGCATTTGCAGAAATCGTACTTTGCATACTCCCCACATGCGTTCCGTCGAACGTTACATTCATGCGTTCCAACGTTGGCGCTTACCGTCGAGGGCCTTTCACACGTAGGGGAGAAAGAATACCGACGATCGCCCCTAAAAAGCTTGACCTGGCTGGCTTTGCATGATATACCTTGTGCGGATGATTATTTGGGTCGCGATTTTACGATCTCGAAATTGGGATCCGTCGAGGGAGATTTCAAGACTCGCCAGGCCGAGTTAAAACGACTAATGGGAGAGGATTTTGTATGCGCATGTACACGCTGCCAAGTTGAAGCGAGAGAATATGATTCGAGCAGGAGTGTCGAAATTCATTTAAGTGAGACTCAAATGAAGAACATTGCCGATTTAGCAATGCAACATGGTCGGTTCGAAAGCGCGTCAACGCTGTACGATACGATTTTACGAACTCATCCCCATGATGGCGACGTCCTTCACGCGAGAGCAGCTTCGTATTTAGGCCGAGCATCCACGAGTTCTTTTGCAAATCATGGACATTGTCGAGGATATTATACTAAAGCCCAGCGTCTATGGGAACATGCCGGATCGATTGAAGAATGCTCAACTCATCCAGGGATTGCCACACATGTAAAAAAACAATCTGTATATAGGACACTTCAATACTGCGAGGCTTCGCTTACTGATGATATGTCAATCAACAACAACATTGACTTTACCACCTATTTGAATGGGAAGTGCTTTGTGACTAACAAAGAACCAATCGTTTCAATTGGGGAATGCAATGATGTTATCAACACAGCTGAAAATCATGCTGATGGTTGGACAACGTCACGCCATTATGCAGTTCCAACGACTGATATTCCTCTTCACGAACTGACCGAAATTCATTCGTGGTTCTATCAGCTCTGGAACAAAAAAATCCGCCCCTTGTGAGTTCATTGATTGATGTTAACGGAGAATTGAGTTGCTCCCATCTCTCACTTTCGTCACGTGGATCTTCTTCTTACAATTGCGTAGGCTACGACACCAGTTTCAGCTCACTTCCGGTAAAGGCTGTGACACCACTTCCAGTGAATTTCGACGAGACATATTTCTTCATGACTGTTTCATCGTACGGTACGATGCTAAACGACAAAGGTATCTGCCTCCTCACCTTGACGAATCAACAATAAGTTTCATTATCCCTTTGAACAGCGATTTTAAGGGAGGTGGTACTTTCATCCATTCTCTTGGAAAGACCGTGGCTCCCACAACCGGAGGGATGTTGAGTTTTTGCGGCGGAGATCTGCTTCATAGTGGCGACCCTGTCGTTTTTGGTGTTCGATATATTATAGCCGCATTTTGCTACGTGGAATTGGTCGACGGCGGCGCCGCTAAATGTGTAGGCGACCAAATTATTCCGAACTTCGAGAATGATCCGGAATCTCGATCGCGAAAACAATCCAAGTTGAAAGAATTATTAACTGGCGACGTTGCCAAGACTACCGTGAGCCAAACGTTCTCTTTTGGCTTTGATCTATGATTTCTCACTGACGGAATGTGATTGTTCAAATCTATTATTTCGCCGAGTGAGCAGATTGATCAATGGCTTCGTCGCCACACATCATGTGCACATGGATTGCAAGACAATTTACAGCAACATGCATGCCTTATTTCAAAAATGACATCCTCGGCTTGACCATGGTTTAGGGTTGCTGGGGTAATTGTACTACCATAGGTGCCCTTCTGGAAGCATTTTCTATCTAATGATACAGAAATAAAAGAATGATCTAAACTATCATTTTCACAAGTAAGTAATCAATAATATGCAAGCGACGCCAGACCAGAACTTCGTATTCTTTCGCGTTATGTCAAGGGTTTATGAAGTTAAATCAAGACAAAGATCTTGAAACTTTGCACGATTCTCCTTTTCGGTAGGTGTCTCAGCGAGATTGCCGAAGGGAAGGAGTGCCGAACTGTCTTCTTCGGACAGTCGAACACATAGAGTATGTTTTCCCGATTTCTCAGGCTGCGAAGCATTGCATGTGGACAAAGATAAGGCCGTGCGCTTCTCCTGTTCAGAATAGGGATTTTGCTTCGTTTGCAAAGATTTCGATGGTATTGAATGTTGACCAGCGAACGTTGATCTTGATGGTCGGGTGCTTGTTTGAATCATTTTTCTATTGTTCACAGCCGATGCTGAACTGGAACGCATTGGATGATGAGTGCTTGGCGTTCCTGCACGGTTCCAGGCGTTGCCAGGGCCTGACGATGGCCTTGTATTAGAGCTAGTTCGATCCGGTTTGAGCGCAGTACGATAATTAGATTTGGAATTCGTAGTTCTCAGATGCATCAAACTTGTTTTTTCATTCATCCATGCATCAATTCTGTGTGAATTTTGAAGCATGCACTGGACGACCTCACTCAACATATCATCATCTTTTACTGGTCCCTCATTCGATTCCCACTCGTTGAGCAATTGGCGAAGGGTCGCAAGCTTAGCAACAAACATGCCCTGCATTTGCTTACGGTAGCGCTCCTCTTCAAGCAACGATGAACTGTTGACTTTCTTGTTCAGAAGCCGTTGCTTGTCACCTGCTTTTTCTTCGAACTCAACAAGTTTGGCACTAATAATGTTTAGTTCACTGTTCAGTGACATGATTCCATTCTTCGATTCTTGCTTGAGCTTTAACTTCTCAACTTCTTGATGAATTCGATTGAGCTTGAATATTTTAACACCAAGCATTCTCTGAATTCTCATCGCATCCTTAGAAGACTTCAGTACCCACTCCTCGATGTCTACAGGACACTCTTCAAGTAAAGTATCAAACGGGCTTGTTGTGCACATCTCAATTTTAGTCAGTTCCCGATCCAGTTCCCCCCAAAATAAGCTACGATCACGTTTGGTGAGATTAAGCCCTTCCCAAAGCACTGTCAAGGTCTCTACCTCGCTTTGAGCAACAGAATCAGCTGCAGTTAACAGCATCTGCATTTCGTCTATGCACGCCTTGACATGTTCCTTGGAGAGAGGAGGCAGATGGAAAAGAGCATCGTGTAAGCATTGAGCCAGATCACTCACATCCATGCCACACCCTTCAGCTGTTGCAACCAATGCAGCATGGCTTTCATTTATGAGTCGTGACAAAGTATCAGAGAGCAAACGTCTCCCTTGCGAAACGCCTCGAATCGTTTCGTGGATCAAATTCAGATGGTTTGTAAACTGAACATCGACTAAGACAGAACCCTTCTTTGACAGAGCACGAAATACTGCCCTAGCAACACTTTCGTCCCAACAGCTTGAAATGTCACGTTGTCGTTTCTTCAGACCATGGAGGACAATAGATGATAATTCATCGCTTCCAGCGTGCATTTGATTTGTCATGGCATTGATGCTGTCACACTTCTCAGTGTTGGCAAGAAGTCGTTCTGATTTGAGTAGTCTCAATTTCTTGACGTCTTGCTCGCACCTGTCTAAAAATGACGTGGAGAGGCTGCCAGGCTCATCACTTTCAGGCGCCAAATCTAGATGGGAAATAGCATGTTCACCATGACTTCTAGGTTTGGACTCCTCGTTAATAGCTTTCAATCCTTTCACCATGTTATCTACGTTCCTGAGCATTTTTGCCCTGGCTTCCCTGGATGTCTCCATGCTGACTCGTTGATGTAAGGCAATTGTAGAGGACCTCTTTTTCTTTGGTATGCGCCTTCGACTTTGTAAAAGTTTTTGTAGGTCACTGCTCAATTCGCTACCGATTGATAAATCATTTGCTAATGTTTCAGCATCACTTTTAAGACGATCGCGGCGTTCGGTAGCAACAGTGTAGATCGGTTGACTTTCGCTCAGCTGTCGATCCAGAAAATCGAGCTGACACTTGAGATTTGTCCCAGATGTGTAGTTCCAACTTGCAGGTTGCTCCAATCCTAGCGCAAAATGCATTTCCTGGAGCCGATGCTCATCATGATTGATCTTCTGGATCATTTCATCACGCATAGTATTGACTTCACCTATCATTTTTGTTATGTTATCTTCAACGCAGTTTTCTAATCTTTGACGAACAACCTCTCGGTCCTCTAACGTCATACCAATTGCGGCTAGAATATCCTGCAGCTGTATCAGCAGCTGTTCAGTTCTTTCGGTTGATTCGGTTATTTTTCTCTCTGAATGAAGCAGGGCGAGTTTTTCCACTGCTTGTGCATTTTCTACTAGGAAAACCGACAGGGCTTTGCGTGCTTCTTCCAGCTCTGTCGATAGTTGCATCTTATCCGCGACGCACAAATCCAACTTCTCATTGGTGGTTTGGACCTCTCTTTGCAAGTTCTGGATCTTATCAACAGGGTCACTCTCAGAGGTCACACTCTTACGATACCGATCCAAGCTTTTTGTCAGTGAGAAGATTTTCTCGGATTGCAGCATCGCCTCATTCTCCAAGTTTTGCACAGAAGAAGCTTTCTTGTCGAGACGTTCCGCAAGAGAACGACATTGAAGCTCAGCTGCGAAGTATGACTCCATAAAATTCCAGAGCAGGGATCTGAGAACAGGACCCTCAAGTTTAGCAATTATTTTCAACGTAGGGCCATTTTCGTCCATCAAATCATCGAACAGGTGGTCCTCAAGATGAGGGAATTTTGATTTCAGCTGTTCCATGTCATTTTCCAGTAATTCGATTTGCAACTGCAATTCCTGAAGAGTGTCTTCACATTCACGAATTTGAGCTACAATTACATCTATGCCGTCAGAGTTCACGGAAAGATGTTCACTTTTCAATTCAAGAACGTGCTTTGCCTCATTGGCCATGGAGGCCATGAGCTTTCCATGCTCAACGACTTTGGACTCATACTGTTTCTTCGTCTGGGCGAGTGATACCTTGTCCAAAATTGACTTTTCGAGAATGAAATGAATCGATTTAACCTCGTCATCAATAGGAGCGAATTGTTCCATTCCCTCCAGGGGTTTACGAGCGGGCTTATGGTTCTGGGTAATGTCGCTTCTCCTCTTGGTAAGAAGTCTCATTAAATGAACCTCCGTCTGCTTGAGCTTTTCGGAGAGCTTATTACAGTGAGATTTACTCCTTTCCAAATTAGACTTGTACTTCTGGCACTCGATTTCCATCTTGGATATTTTCTTATCGGCATTCTTTTCCCTGCGTTTTAGTGCGTGAATCTCTGACGTTTTTTGCTGGGTGAACTCCCTGTGCCTCGTAGAATCCTCCCGCTGTTTTTTAATGAGATTGACCTTTGCCTGTTTCAATTCTTGTATTTGACGCTCAAGGACCTTGCATTTCTGCGCCTCCTGCTCCGCCTGACGGTACATTTGCTGAGTCTTTCGTGTTTCCGACCGCGCGGAAGCAAGTCCCTCCTCGACCCTTTGCAGCTTCGCCTTAATAGCTTTGGAGCACCCTCTGGTCGGATCGACTTGCGCCCTCGCGAGCATCTCCGCGAGAACCTGCTTCTCGGACTCTAGACTTTGAACCTCGTTCATTAAACGCTCGTATTTTTCTTTCATGCTATGATAAACTTTAAGATGCTCGCGCAGCTGCAGCAGCCGACCCTCTTGCGCCTCGATCTCACCTTCCATATCGTCCAAACGGTCCTGATCGTCCCTCTGCCTCTCCTGAAACTTTTGGTCTTGTTGCTGCAGCTCAAGCAACTCTTCGATGATTTGCATATCTTCCTCTGGATTAAAGTCCAGGATTAAGGCATCGCCATCGTCATCGTGTTTCATAGGACTGGTAACCGAGCCAAGGGCAGATGCTTTGGTAGAGACTAGAATGGATCTTCCGCCAGAGGGCAACGCGGACGAATGGTCCGGGATGGACATGGTCAGATTGGACGATGATCCACCGGACAGTTCGAGCAGCTTCTCATCAATTCGATTCATGTAAGCAACCACTTCCTCTCGATGTAATAAGTCTTCGCTCACAACGCCGAAATCGTGCAGATCAGCCGCATGCATGCCCTCGGGGTCCGCCCCCGTCGAGCCACCGCACGAAGGAACCTCGAACTTACGCTTGACCAATTCACATTTCAGCAGGCGATTGAGAATTCTCAGTCGTCGCAATTCCGCAGCGGTGGCATCAACGTTGCGCGTTGGTGCATTCTTGATATTCCTCGCTCGGTTGGCATATCGCAGCGTGGACAGCGTCTCGTTGGCGTTCGTGTCTGAGGGGGACACGCACGCCATGAACAGCGTTTGGCTATTACCCCCCAAGGCATCCTGAAGGAGGCGGGTGAGCTTCGACTGTCGGTACGGCACGTGTACCCTCTCACCCCGCGCGATCTGACCCTCGTCGGCTAGTGCGTTGATCACGTTACCGAGGGCGAGTAGTCCCTCGTTGATGCGTATGCCCTCCCTCGCTCGCTCCCCCTCGGCGCCAGTCTTCTTCATCCTCTCGCTGCCCGCCAAATCGACGAAGGTGAACCGCGACGTCGTCATCGTTATGTCTGCGGCGCCGTCACCCACAGCGCCATCGACGCCGCCGCCACCTCGACTAGTCTGCCGCAGGTTGACCGTGAACACCGCATGCGACCGACTCGACGTGAGGTTCATGAGAGTCGCGGCGGTCGTCCTGTTCATCGTACCAGCATCGAGGACGTCCATCGCCTCCACGTGACTCGACACCTGCACCTCGCGCAGTCCCCTGACAATTACGTCGCCGTTGGAATCCTCGCGTATGGGGAGGGAGGAACGGCCCTCGTCTAGGAGGTCGTGTATGTCCTCGCCGTATACCTCGAGAAAGGACGCGGTGACCTTGAAGTCGGTCAGAGATTCGTGGACCGACGACGTTTCCGATGCCTCCTTGCGACGCACGAGCGTCGCGAAGATTTCCGACATGAATCTCGGGATCAATCCGGCATTTCCACCCAATTCCTCCGATGCGACGGCGCCTCCCCCGTGGGCCTCGCTCCCGCACGTGTAAGTCTTGCCACTACCCGTCTGACCGTATGCGATGACCGTGGCGTTATACCCCCCCAGAAACGCATGTAATAAGGGCGGCGATATGTCGTCATACAAGTCCGATTGCGACACCTTACCATCAAAGACGGAATCGTAGGTAAATTGGCGGTTGGACAGCGCGACGGTCCGCTCGAAGGGGTTGCATTCGACGACGGACTTTCCGCCCTCGCTCGTCTCCTTTAATGTCAGCGGTCGTACTCTCACGCCCACGCGGACTTGACATGTCGCCGGGGGGGTGGGTGCCGTCGCCATGGTCGAGTCTAAGTATGGATGCGCCAAATGAAGCCAAAACGCATCCGCTTGGTCGATGCCCAATTCTGTTCTCGCGCCTTGTTTTACAAAGAGCTGTTTGCTGTCTGCAGGCAACTTTTCCAAGTCCGGAAAACGGACTTATTGTCTTAAAATAATATCGGATTCCTACTTACCAACTGTGGATCTCGAAATCGTACTAAAGCACATTTGTACGTAACATTTCATACTTTTGGCCCACACAAAATACTTGTACGAGTGAGGAACAACAACAACATGATGACCGCCGCGGCCGGTAGTAGGGCGAAAACCGCCGCCCCAAGGAGCAACGTCGACGTAGTCATCGACCGTCTACATCCCAGCATCCTAGCCTCGCTCTTCGGCCCGTCGTACCCTCACGATCACAACGCGATCCGACGACGCGCGTTGCTCGTGGCCGACGCCAACGAATCCCTGCGCCTGCTCAAGGCGAGGCGCGCGAACCTCGGCCCGAGGGACTCCGGTAGGGTCCGCGCCGCTCTCGTGATAGGATACCTCGGCCGTAACGCTCCATCTAATGATGGCAGCTCGAGCGACCCGTCGAACGCGACCTATCATCGAGCGTCTATGCCCGCGAATATGCTCGCCGGCGCGGCGGGATTGTCGACCTCGGCGAGGGACAGAAGGGCGATAGAGGTCATGCAGACTGTGATATCGTCGCAACTCGATGGGTCGTCCGTGGGCGAAAGGCTAAGAAAGCAGCAACGGGGCGGTCGGAACGACCGAGACGACATGACGGGGAGGAAGCGCGATGCACCGACGTCGGCCGTCCCCACGACGACGGCCACGTCGAGGACCGGTCCGATCTCGACTCTACAACCCACCGACCTCATACGGGACCTGTGCATACGCCTCGGTCCGATGATACCCGATGCCGAATTCGTTGTCTCCTGCGCGTTGGGGACATTTCGATGCCTCTCCTCGGGCACCCTCGTCGCCGAGGGGAACGAAGACGACCACGACCGCGGCGATGGCACCTCCAAGAAAGTGCGTAGATTTTCCGCGTACGAACTATGTACGGACATGGAACGCCATCAGATATATTACGAGGCGGCGTGCTTCTTCCTCGCGGTCAAGAGGAGCGAGGGCGATAATTCGCATTATCTCATCAACGGTCAGAATAGGAACAGGACCGCCGTCGCCGGCAATTCGAAGGCCGCGAGGAAGGACGACGAACGGGTGGGCGACGGCGCGGATGGGAGGACGGAGGAAGGCGGAGGAGGAGGGGAGGAGGAGGACGACATAGACGACGAACGACACCTGGCCGAGGCGGACGTCATCTCCGAGGCTAATTTGTTGGAGGGGACGTTCAAGGAAGTCCTCGCATGCGTCAGGGAAATGACAAGCGGGATGTCGATTTCAACGATTATGGCCGGAGATGGATTCGGGAGTAATTCGAACGGTGGTTCCTCGACTCTGTTCGAGGTTGTGGGCGGGAATAACGATAGGCCCACGGGGAATGACCCGCCCGACAGCGCATTCGAGCAATGGAAGCGCCGGGTGCTGCTTGAGGCTAAGACGACGGCAGCGATAAAAGTGACAGGTCGACGGGACAATGGCAAAGATTGGCTGATGCATGCGGCGGATGAAGTGCTGTGCAGAGCTGGTTTGATGCACTTAATAAATAAGCAGGAATGGCAGGTCTGAAATCTTCACCGCATCACTTTTATCCACGATAACGAAAACTCTCTTCGTCTACTTTTCTGTCGCATTCGGATTGGCTTCCTTCAGTAGAACAGGCGACAGACGGGCGGAAAATTGATCCACTGACAAATCATTGAGAGCTGCAATCTTGTACCTGAACAAAAGCTAAAAGACCGGGAATTAATGACTGCATCGCATTAAAACAACACACTGACAAAGACACTCATGCGAAAAGATATCGTACCTTTTCTTCGAGTATCTTCCTCTTCCTCTCAGCATCCGATTTCCACATTGTGGTCATCGCAGCAGCAATCTCTTGCCTGTTCAATAATGTTGAAATAGCATTCTTGGCGACATCATCGAAATTCAACGCGGTTCCATCCGTGTTCTGCTTCATTATTGACGGCTGTTGTGAATCCAACTTCTCGTTAGAGCCGGTACGACAAGAAACAAGTGCATGATGGCACTTTTTCACGGATTTTTCGTGGTTCAAAACCTCGTAGCCCCTACCCACCGAGCGAAGAAAACGATGGCGTGAACTAAGATTTGACCAAAGTGAGGCGGCAAATGACTCCTGATCATGGGTCGTCAGAGTATCGAACTGGGCCTTGTTTGATGAGATCATTTGCCTGAACAGCCTGTTTCCCGGGTATTTGGCGCCGGATTGACCGCGCATACAGAAAATATCAGTATCGTAGTTTAAATCATCCGATTGCACGAAAAATGAAGATTCATCCACCTTTAGGGGATTAGCTGTCATTGCCTCTGCGTTTTTCACTTTCACAACGGGACGAATCATGGCATCCGGCGAAAACAGTACACCATCTAAAAAGCCCCCTAGCTCAAGTGTTGACGGGGATGACGCCGGCTGATCCATGTAAGTTTTATTCGGTCGTGAGCAAATGAATACGAGAGATTTAAACGGTTTGAAATTCAAATATATTTATGTCATTTTTGTTGTGTACTTACTTTTTTTTTCGCCACGCGACCCGATTGGATGGCCTTGTTCAGTCGCTGATGTGGCTTTCTTACCAAGAGATCGATCTCGGTCTTGCTGGCGGTCTTGTTTGCCGATACGTTCCCCGGTGGCTTACACATTGTATGGGTGGAGAGGGAGGTGGTTTCGACAGACATTAAGTTTGTCGCGGTGGTGGGAAAGAGGGCGGCTGATTGCGTCGCGAAGAGAGGGACGCGAGACCTTTTGGGCATGTGTTTTATGGGTAAGGTAAATGAACGCCACTCGTGGGACCGAGAGAGCCGTTTTATTCTTTGTTTGCACACATTTGCGAATCAGGTTGCGGGGGGACAAGAACACGTTTCGTAGGCCGTGCGTGTGTTTTGTTGACCGCTAATCGACCATGTCGCGTTAAATGTGGAGTTTCCCTTGGGCACGGGCTCTCGCAAGTGGAAAAAAGAAAAAGTCTGCTTGAGGTACGACGCTGTTTGAGAAGCATGAATCTATTGATTGAGCAACGGCGTCTTCTCGATGCTTTCTTATTGATCCGGTTTCGGAAAACTGTTTTTAGAGAGATTTATGCCGGACAGATCGAGTATTGTTTATACCTGGTCTGTTTTAATCCTCATTGAAACAAACATTACATCACCTCTCTATTAGCCGCAGCAATTTCGCAACACCAGAAACTATAGTCGCCCAAACACTAGCTCGCTCAATATCGGTATGTCATTCAAATGTGTCATACCACTCAGAGAAGTGAATAATGACAAAGACCACAAAGGATACAGTCGTTTGAACCCCCGCAGCCTCTGCTCATCGTTCACCGGGTAGAAATAATATCGCAGAATGCACCGGCCTTGTAGGTTCGCCATCTTCTTCGCGATTACCGCTACCATCGCCGCCGCCCACGCAGGCCTTTATTTCAGTGGTGCTCAGACATACCACGCGGTGTACCCTCGACCTCGGTTCCCAAAGGACCATCCTCTTGCTCGAGCCGCCATCCAAATTCATCGCCGTCGTGCAACCCAGCGACCTCAGCAGATCCGCCGTCCCCCGAAGCGTCAGTCCCAGCGCCCTGTCCAGATTACGCCCGTCCACGGCCACGACCACTAGCTGCTTGTTGCCGGTCAATGTGCACCTTGATATGCCCACGGCCATCCTCGGCAACAGGTTGTGATCGTGAGTTTCGTCCTGGGAGAATGTCACGGGGGGGGCGCTACCCCTGAAGTCCTCCGACATCAGGTCGATGGTACTATGACCATCGGAATCATCGATATCGTCGTCCGAGAAGAGCATCGGTCCGCCCGCGATGGCATCCATCACGGATTCGTTCGGAGACGGTAAAGCGTACGATACGCGAATCGGCCCGTCGTCATACTCTGGACGATGGAAACCACCAGGAACGAGAAGGACGAATCCCGCGAGGGGCGCGCGTATCCTCGTCATTGGTATTCGATGAACGGCGATTACGGATCTCCCCACGATGGAGAACGCGATATCGGTCTCGTCCATATCGACCGCGTCCTCCCCGCTACCCCTGTGAGCGCACCTGACCCCATCCTTCCCGATCGTGAACGCATCGAGCACGTCATCGTCGCTCGCGGACGATGACGATGACGATGACGACGACGACGATGCGCGCGTCGATCGTAATAACGAGCACGTCACCCCCTCCATCCCCACCCTGCCGATGCATATCGACGACGTCCTTCCCTCCCCTATACCCATACACGTTTGCACGATCGCGGCCCTGCGAAAGACGGGAGGTCCGATGACTTGTCCGTCCGATACCAGCATCCCCACGGGATCCGTCCTCTTCGATGGTAATTCGACGTCGGGCTCGGAATATAGGAAGAAGCCGCCGCTAATGGCCGCGATGGCGCCGGTGCGTTCCGCGAGTTGACGAAGGTCCGTGGTCGCATCCCGCGCATCGACGCACCTCATGCGCACCACGGGCGGGGGGGGCGGTGCACATATTTCTAATCCCCCGATGGTATTCGTTCCCGCCTCCCCGATGCCATCCTCGCGTCGATCGACGTCGATGCGTAGGACGTTGATGTATACCGGTCCGTAGTCGCGCGTCCTAATGTCGATGACCGCATGTCGAAATCCCGGATGGAATTCGTCGTAATGCGACGACGTCGACGAGCGCAAATCGCGTTCGTTTACCAGACCCACCAACGTCGGCCTGCATTTCGCATCGTCGTCCCTCGGCCCTTGTAATAACGACTGACTCCATATGAAGTCGATCAGCGATCGTACCCTGAGGGCCTTCCTCCGGGACAATATAGGATCGGACGTGGATAATATTTGTACCGCACGTCGATGCAGTGCGAGCCTTAGCAAATTCCTCGTCGTCGACTCGCGGATGTCGTCGTCGTCGTCATCATCACCGCGGTGGCGGTCGTCGTCGTCGTCGTTCGCCCCCCCCCCCCCCCCCCGCGATAACAACGCAGATACCGACATGAAGCGACGGCCGAACATGCGGGCCTGATCGACATCGACCTCGTCTAGTAGGTCCATGGATATCCTATCTCGCAATACTTCCATCGACGTCGATCCGCCGTCGTTCGGGTCCAGATTCGAGGGACCGGGAGCGCGTTCGCGATCGCGATAATAGTCACAGTCCTCGTCGTTCTCGTCGCGAGTGGCGTTCCCCCCGTCGAAGGCGCATAGTACGTCCAGTAATATCGCGTCGTCGGGATGGAGATTGGGGCGATGCTCGGTCGCGGAAGAGGATCGATGGATTAGTAAGTCGCGTGCCGCCGAGAGCCACGTCATCGCTCCTCCTCCCCCCCCATCGACGTCCTCGTCGTCGTTCGTGGGAGGGGACATCATGGATGGCATGGTGCGACGGCGATCGATGTTTTTGCGGGGCGGGCGGGGGACGCGGAAAGTGGCGGGTCGGCGGGGGGGGGGACGCAGGTATTCCTACCATTCACAGAGGAATTGGTAGCTGAAACGACAGCCCTTTTGAAGACCATTCAATTATAATCATCATCTCTTCAATCCTTCGCCCATCCTCGTCGCCATCATTCTTTTAACTTTCATCCCTCCTAACTCCGGGTCCGGGGCCGAACGAAGGGATCATGACGAAGGACGACGAGGAAAACGTGCCTAATGTGAAGCGTGGACGTCATCCCCCCCCACGCATCACTCGCCATTCCCTCTCCCCCCCGTCCTCCCGACTATTCAACGCCCTTGCCTCCATCGACGAGATCGACGTCGTGGCCACGAACAAACGTCGTCGTTCGCGCGCGTCGTCGTTGCGCAGGAGCAAGGAGGCATCCCGTCGCGTCGAATTGAATTCGTCGTTGTTCGAACTTCGAATACTCGTGCAAAGGTGCATGACGGAGGAGGATAGGGTCGATGATTATGATGACGACGATGCCACAGCGGGCGACGATGACACGACGGGGAGGGACGAGAGTCGGACGAGGGCGATCGAGGAGGTCGATTCCCTCCTCGAGAATCTCCTCGAGTCTAGGCGAGAAATCGCGGGTGGACGCGTGGTAAAAGAGGAGGAGGAGGAGGACGACGATGACGTCGAAGACGACGACGACGACGACGATGCCCTCACCAAGCGCCTTAGGATCGAATACGCCACCGTGCGCGATGGCAGGTGGATGCCGAATCTCGACGCGCTTCATGCGAGCATATCGTCCCGATGCGGGGGGGGCGGGGAGGCATTGTTGATGACCTTGAGGTTGGAGGGGGGGGGGGGGGGGGGGGGGGGGGGGGGGGGGGGGGGGGGGGGGTGTCGTCGTCGGCATTCGAATTCCGTGGGAGTGCCGTGGGGACGTCGTTTCGGGAACAGGTGAGGGGCGCGATCGAGCACGAACGGTCCCGACCGGGGGGGGCGGAGCCGGGGGGGGCGGAGGATGACGAGGGGGATGACGACGACGGGGTCGGAGGGGGAGGGGATGGGAAAGGTCGTCGTCATCGTCCAGCGTTCGACGATTCCAAGTTATATCAGCGCATGCTAACGGATTTCGTATCCACCCGATCGACGAACGAACGGGGCAAGGCGTCGGACCCGGCGAGGGAGGCCGCCGAGCGCTTGGGTCGCGCGTTGCGAAAGAGATCCGGCGGCGGAGGAGCATCGGACGTCGACCTCGCATCGCATCTTTGGAATGATGGAGTTGACGGTAGTGTGTCCGATCCATCGACGATGCGATCCGCTTATTCGGCGAGGAAGGACAAGGCGGCGGGCGGCGGTGGCACGAATGCCGTGGATCGCAGGGCGAGCAAGGGTCGAAAGATACGTTACGCTGTAGTTCCGAAACTTGTAAATTTCACATTCCCCGTGTCGAGGCCGGAGCCGACGATATCGGAGGACGTTTGGTTCAAGAGTTTATTCGGCGGGGTCGGAAATTCGAGGTAAAGAAATGACGGTCGACGAGAGGGGAGGGTGGGGGGCATGGGGGGTCATATTGCCTACAGCACTCAATTTGAAATATTGTCAAAAGTAAAGTGTTCACGCACGTCGCTGGTATCATGAGTCTACTGATGTACATGCACATGCATTCCTCCTCAGCTTGGATGTAAAAGACAAAAACGACGCATCTACAATTCATTAAACTGATCGGTTAAAATATCCTTTAAGTTCTGCTCATGTCACCAACGCCATATCAGTGATGACGGCTTCGGTCATAACGTAGCATGATTTTTACTTGATATTATATTGTTCTTCCAAAAACCCACCTTAGTTCTTTTTTGCTATCTGATAGAAACTCCTTAGAGAAACAAGGCCATTGAAGCAAATGCCAAATAAATGACTCCAATGACACCACTTTTCATTGATACGCCACTCTCAACTTGTTGGTCACTTGCATCGGCATCAGCATCTTCATCTGCATCTGCATCTGCGGGTGACTCAACAAAGAATGACATATCTCCAGTGTTCCAATCAATGGTGAAGCGCGAGCGGTGAGCGTGACCATGGTAACTCATCCAAATATCGTTAGAATTTCCACCCCAGATCATCTCATCGGTACCATTCAGATTAAACTTTAGTCCGTTGATATGATCGCTCTCAAATGTAAGAGCGGTGAAGCAGCCGGTATCCTCGACATCGGCTACCGTTGTTTTGGTCTCGTCCGTTTCAATGGGAGTATCCCAAAAACGGAAAGCCGTTTTATCGACATCGATCTTGTATGTGGCAACCGAGCCATCAACTGATAGGTCCAACCCAGTGTCAGGAGCGTAGTTGCCACCGGGAATGGCCATGATGATGCTCGCTCCATTCATTCCATTCAGATGCGTATCCTCCACATTGGCAAATCCAAGTGCAAGCCATCCAAATACGTTATCGAACGCAAGGCGAGCCTTGACTTTCATAGACCCTGCATCACCTTCAACAACGGACCATAGTAGATAGGTCTCGGTACCATTGGGGTTTGTCAATTCGACCATATGCTCATACCCGTCGATCCCAATGAACTCGTCCCATTTTTCAGAGGTGCACACTGCAGCATCCTGCTGATCAATCATGGGGAATTCCGTAACTGGATGGCTCTCATGGGTACGGTTGGTGCATTCGGGGAAATAGTCCCCGTGTCCTTCGCCATTCTCGAGAACTTGACCACGAGGGTTCATGCATTGTACCTGAAGATTTCTCTCGGTACAAGAATCGAAGGTGAGATTATGTTCGGCAAGGGGCATGCAACGAAACCAACAGAAGAGTTCGTCCTCGGCACACGCGACTTCTTCCTCAGACTCGAGGCTTCGTGCGGTCGTGACGACTGCCTTCATGTTGGGAGTAGAACATCCAATGCCCGCCGAGATGTCCCCATTCGTACTTGAGTCCACGATGAATTGACGGACTTCGCCAAAAGTCGAGTCCGCAACACCCGTCACACTTGGGAGGTAGGCGTCGTTTGGTGCCAAGACCATGCGGCCATACCACACACGGGCCTCGTCGTCGTGAGCAGTGAGAGTCAAAGCATGAGGGGTGGCACGAAGGCCTGCATGGCCTTCGTTGAGCTTGTTGTTGATACTGATGCGGAAATAAAGGAAATACCCATGTTAGAGGAGGGGGTGGATGGAAAAGTAAGAACAAAGCGCAAGTCTGTTCGGCACTCACAATTGGTTCACTCCGTCCCCCAACATGAATACCAAATCGTCCTCTCCGGTGAATTCCATCGACCGCTTCTCGCCATTCGAGTCTTGGACGTAAAAACCATCGGACAGTTTGAGTTCTCCTCCCGGAGAAACAATCAACCCAGGCGTGAAGGCAATGAAGAAGCCTTGATCGGTGTGGAAATGGATAGTCTCCCCGTCGGCTACCTCAATCTCTCGATTACCCTTTTGGTAGGAATGGAAATGCTCCAGGTGCACGCCCCCCGCGACGACCTCGGCGATGTCATCATAGTCTCCCCCAGAGGGGTTGCTGTTGAACAACAGGGGCTTGGGGAGAGACGCGTCCATCTCGGCCGAGAGGCGTTCGGCGAATTGTCCGGTGACGCGATCGACCGTGGATCGGAACGACGAGAGGCGATCCGAGAACATCCGACAGGATTCCGACTCGTTCGAGCCATCCATGGGGGGGAGAGATGAGACGAATTCCTCCAAGGACTTGATCGGCTGCATTCCGGCGCCGTTCGGCATGGTCGAGGCGGCGAAGGAGCGACGGATCGTGCCGTCCCGAAATTGCTCGGTGGGGACGTCTCCGCCGTCGATGCTCATGATGCAGGCGTGCAAATGCGACATGAGCCCCCTCTTGACTTCGTTGAAGTTGGGAATGCCGGTGACGGATACGACGCCGTCCGTCGTCAATCCCTCGAGGAGATCGGGGGATTTCGCGTCAACGAGGGAGTCATGTGCGATTCTTTTCGGACTGATGGCTGAATAGGCCGATACGTGGCTTGACAGGACGATTAGGAAGGCCGGGACGGCGGAGACTTTCGGGAGCAACATGGCGAATGGAGTGAAAGGTGAAAAATAATGAAAGCGGTATGGCTTCAAACAAAAATGAGAGGTCAAAGATCACGACTTCTTGTTGGCTCTTGATCCTCCTTGGTCGGCGGGGCGCTGCGCCGCGCGGGTCAACCATGTGATTCGTCATTGATCCCGAGCATTCGATGGTGTTCCCCAACATTCCAAAGCCCACCATGATGTTCAGACGACACTAAGTTCAAAAATAGTCATAGTACCAGCACTAGTGTGAAAATGGGACGGTAAAAATTGAACGTTTATCAGGTAC
>JALLBA010000454.1:0-19857 GCA_036939675.1 Cyclostephanos invisitatus
CGTGTTGTCAATGGACTCGCGTTCAGTATGGTGACGGTGTTTGAGGATATTTTCCCATAAAATAATGATAAAATATTTAGAATAATTTCGGAAGTGGTTTAAGAGAAAGCTTGCCAAACACGTTCTAAATTTTGGCACTTAAATAATTTAGAACAATTTCGGAAGTCACCCACCCAATCCGCTCTGACAAGAAAATTCAGACAAAAGCCAAATAGTCAACATGCTCTTTTCGATTTTCCAGTCTTATCTCGTTAAATAAAAATCCCCATGAATCATGAAACGCTTTGGGACATTCTTCGAAGATGTTACCCCTCTACTAACTCTAACTTTTAAGCATTATGCACGTTGGAATCAAATATAAAAACCGAATTGAACCCCATTGTAATATTGTATTGATTCCTACGGCATGAGTGAGGCTTCCTCCTAAGGGCAACCGGAATAGTATTTAAATCAGTCCAGCCTTAAAAATCCCTCTCGGGAAACCGATATGACTGAAAAACTGTCCAGCCCTAAAACACTCGGCTTAAGTAAGTACGTAAACTTACATTCTATCACTCTTGCCGAAAGAATTGTGCTATGATATAACTTGCCTCTCTATGAACTCAATCCAATTCAGTTCAGGACGCAGGAAATGCAAATGATCAGCCGATAAATTCTAGAGATATTTGCATGCTATCTCGCATCAGCAGGACTGAAGGGGATGCCCGAGTTCCAATCGATCGTCCTATCTCTCATCCTCGGCCATGCCTTGGCCTCGGGATGCTACCCCGCCTACAACAAAGATACGAGATATTCCGTCGGCGATGCGGTCTCGCATGTCGTCACCACCACGACTCCTATTTCCTACACCCCGTGCACTGCGTCGCCGGCATGTACCACTGGATATACTCAGACGGGCGGCTTCTCAACGAGCATTGCATATAATTTCGTCTGCTATTCCCCTTATTGGTGTAGCAGCGCTGACTACGCACCGGGTGGTGTCTATTCTGATATTGCATGGACGAAGGAAGACGCCGCGTGCACGGCGAATGCTGCGGATGCTGCTGTCATCCATGCTTCGAGGTATTCCCCCGCCTCATTGTCGTTCGTCGGAAGTAAGGAGGCGGACGACGACTACTACGACGCAAAGGCGGTGAAATTCACCATCGTTCCCTTCGGCGAGGACGAAGCGTCATCAATCTGGGGTACACACTCCAACCCTGTCACGCAGGAGCTGGGGGAGGGAGACGACGCTCACAAAGACGACGGAATACACGGCTACGAGATAATGAGGGGGAGGGGGGATGGAATTCAGACGACAGACGAGAGGAGGGGAGGTGCGACAACTGCGACTACTGATCATATCGAGGAGGCCGCGAGTAGGACGGCAGATCCTCTCAATCTCCAGGCTCTCTTCTCGACGCACGCTTCGATCTATGCCGTGATCCATGTGGCAGATCCAACGGACAGGGAGGACAGTAAGTCCTCGAGCGCCGCTGTTGTAGTGGAGGAAGACGCCGTCATAAAGGTCGAAGGCGATGTTGATGTTGGTGAAGAGAATGGGAATGGGGGGGATTCTGAGGACTACGACGGCACCGTATTGCTAACCAATATGGTCGACCAAGGGGGGGACTACGAGTACGACGTCGATGAGCATTATCCCGAAATTGAAGCCGACCCCACCTCCATCGATGATGTCAAGATCACCTCGACGACGACGATGGGGATGAACCGTGGTATGAAGGACGACGTTGCGTCAACGACGACCAGGAACGTAGAGGGAGGGGGAGTCGAGGACGATGACGATGAGATTTTGATGTCCGCTACTGGGGTGGTCATGAATGGGATCAATATGATAGGGGAGAGCGCAGGATCGGAGCGGAAAATGCATCATGCCAAGGGGAGGGTGGAGGAGACAGCAAAGTTGAGGGAGGACGTTCGGTAAGGCATGGGATCCGACCATTCTTTTTAATCCATACATCCGCAGAAGAGGTCAACGATTCTCATATCGATTGGTTTTGCGATCGCCGAAACAGAATTTTTCGTAATATCTTTCAGAAAGAACAGGCTTCCCTTGCATTTAAGTTAGAAGAGGACATCGAGCCCGAAGCTAATAACAACCCATCTAATCAAGACACGCGTAGCCTCCTCTCCTCCTGGTGCCCGCCTGGTACCCCAAAAATGTGGCACCCTGATTATAAGACTGCTTGGAATGTTGCGGGCTGTGATTACAAGGCAGACTGCGACTCTCCTGGCTATGAAACCGAGCTCAAATGCTGCAATGAAGCCTTTAGAGGTCAAGTCTCGGGCGTCTGTATTGGCCAGCTTGACAACCCACTTGACAACCCCAATACTGGTAAGTGGTACGCTGATTATGCATTGGCGTGGTCCCATGGAGGATGCAAGGATACTGCTCCATATCCAATCTATGCCACAAATTTCTTCAACACTCAGCTTGAGTGCTGCAAGACTGCCTACCCAGGGCAAGTGAGCGGTGCCTGCCTTGTTGTGCTCCCCAATCCTCCCACCATGGCCCCAATCACCGCAGGGGGCGTGGGTGGGAAGTGGTATGCAGATTATCTAACGGCATGGTCCGTTGCTGGGTGCAAAAATATCGCTCCTTATCCGAGTCACGCGACCATTTTCTATGGCAGTCAGTTGGCCTGCTGCAAGAGTGTCTACTCGAATCAAATAAGCGGAGCCTGCATTAAAGGGCTCATCAGCACTCCCACTACGTCTCCCACTAAACTTCCCACGAAGAAACCCACCGCATCTCCAACCGTGGTGCCCACCTCGAAACCCACCTCAACTCCCACTGTAGCACCATCTATAACTGTAGTGGCCACCAGCGAAATTAGTTTTCAGATTGCTCCTGCAAGACGCGTGTTGCGCCGCTGGCTAAACACTGTCTCAAGTACTTTCGAGGACATCTTCAGGGAAGCAATTAAAGAGTCACTCTTAGGCAAATTGAATAGCGGTCAAAGATTGATAGAGGTGAACATCATTAGTGCCAGGTTAGACGGCCAAGTCTTAACAGTGGAATTCGATGTAATTCTTGAAGAAATATGCACCACAAGTTGCACAAATCAGCAGACTGCCACTCAACTGGATGATTTAGTGAAAAACGAACTGACAAGCTCAATCGCCGATGGTAGTTTTGTCGAGACTCTCCAGAATGAATTCCACGATGCAGTAAATGCCAGCAATGGAACTCTTCCAAGTGACGCACTGCTTTCGTCGGTTAGCCAGTTGAACACCACTGCTGGTGCCACAACTTTGATTGTCACCTTATCTGTAACAGTGACAACGAACTCTCCCAGTAGCAAGCCAACAAATACTCCCACAGCAAGTCCCTCAGCAAAACCAACAACATCAAAACCAGGCGAATTGCCCACGGCAATCTCATCAGCAACACCAAGCACAGCAAGCCCAAGCGAATCTCCCACGGCGAGCCCCTCAGCAACCCCAAGCATTGCAAGCCCAAGCGAGTCTCCCACGGCGAGCCCCTTGGCAACACCAAGCACTGCGAGACCAAGTGAGTCTCCCACGGCGAGCCCCTCAGTAGCACCAAGCACTGCGAGCCCAAGCGAATCTCCCACATGGGCTCCCACGGCGAGCCCATCTGCAGCACCAAGCACAGCAAGCCCAAGCAAGACTCCCGCGGCGAGCCCCTCAACAGCACCAAGCACGTCAACAGCAAGCGAGTCTCCCACGGCGAGCCCCTCAGCAATCCTTTCATGTCCTCTTCCGGGAGCAACCATGGTCGTCATCACTCCGGGAGTGAAACAAGTTGCTCCTGCCTCCTTGGACACTTTCTGCGGTATATTTCTCCGCAAGGGATCCGAATCCGGCACTCTCATTCCTCTTGCCAGGTCCTACCATGGCAAAGGTTGGGAGTCCTCTCCCGGTCCGCTCGCTTCCCCAACAGAAAATGTCAATTCGACGATGGTTGTGTTGCCCGAACTTCAAGATGCCAATGACAGGTACGTCATCCTCGCGAAGAACGGATCCGTGGCTGTACGGAAGCAGATCGCGAGGTTCTTGGAAATGACCACCTTTGGTCCCAAGAGAAGCGAGATCGATGACATTGCCTCCGATGGAATGTGGGCGACCAGCAGTGCTACGAAACGCGCTTCCTACATCCGGATGCAGATTGATCTCCCTAAGACGAGCCACCGCGAGTACTATCGCAAACGGTACGTCCATAGAAGCTATTCTTCTCTTTTTGCAGTGATGAATGCTCATACACGATTTCTCACCAACTATGCTACCCCCGCGCAAATGAACACAACAGAGCCAATACCAAGTGGGATGCCACGTCGCAACCCGCGCGGTCCGATCATCCCTGCAGCCCGAACAGCAAATGGAGGAAGTATAGTTACATCCAACAGGATCGCGTCAATACCAATTCCGATGCCTACATTATAACTACCTTCGAAACCGTGAAAGCGGAGGAAAATTTGACCACGACGATTTACGAGGCCGATAGTGCTGCCCAGGTTGAAACCTCTGGTCGTGGAACATTTTGGAACGCTGCCCCGACTACCGCCACTTATGGATATTCTGGCACTGGTTTCTATGACGTGCGTACTACTGACGATTATGTCAACTTTATAGTTGATGTCCCATCCGCCGGTGTACGCCCTATCTCCTTTCGCTATTCTATGAACTCAGCATTATACAATGGTAACAGAAAAATGCAGCTACTAGTCAACAACGTAGTTGTTCGTAACTCAACTGACTTTTTCTTCACGGGTAGTTGGTCGTACTGGAAGTATTCGGAGCTGATCGATGTTGATTTGATTGCCGGGAATAATACCATCAAACTCTGTCTGGTTGAGCAGGTTGGTGGACCAAACATTGATCATTTGCGCATTGGGAAGCCCCCCGCCGTTGTTTTGAGGAGTGAGTATCTTGACAGGTGTACTTCCGATTTTTTTTCGGATACAAATCACGCGTTCACTCACCGCTATGCACTGCTTCATTGAAACAATTACCAGCCAACGGCTGGCCACGTGTCATTGCCAGGAATGGAATCCATCTTCTCGACGGGTGGCCTTTTCAGTTCACCAACACGACGCAAGTCTCTTTCATTCCGAACAACCCCGATGCCCCCCAAGGTGGATTGTATCGTTATCCAAATGGACGACTTCGCGTTACTTTGCCAGATGGACGTGACAAAATCTTGGATATCGGAAACGTAAGATGAACGAAGTAAAAGATTCGTCGCCTTTGTGATTACGTTCTCGCCTCATTGAATCTCTTCAATTCTATAATACCACACTTCACACGAAGCCTCGTATCAATTTTACTGGGTACGAGTCTTACTTGCCTCAGAATTACTTCATGTTTGACGGCAGCGAGATTTGGGATGAGACTGCCTCTGATTTATTCACCTACCCAATAATGAGAGGCCAAGAACTACTCCTTCGAAATGGCTTCAATGGGCCCATCTGTGATTTGATTCCGCCATTTGCCGAGGAATTTGATGCGCCTATTTTCGGGAAGTTGCCATCTGGGGAATGGTTACAGTGGACCCCGACAATCCAGTTGGAAGACAATGGCCCATCAATGAATGATCCACCGGGCAATCGGACCGCAAAGGTTCTGGTTGACGGCGGAGGCCAGGCCTTTGTTGCCACAGACGAGAAGCTCAAGTGTTCCAACGTCCAACGTTCGTTCGTAAACGAAGATACGTGCTTTTTGAGCACTCTGTCAACCGCCTGCTCAGCAACTAACCCTGTTGGAGAAGTAATGATGACTATGAATGCAACCCTTGTTCTTGACCTTTTCAGCCTAACTGGTAGGGAGGTGTATGCTATTAAAGGCCTGATAATGGAAAGCAGAATGGAGTCGCCATGTGCCAAGATCAGGTCTCGTTGGGTAGTCGAGCGTGATATAAATTGCACCGCACCCTCAGTGCTGGGAACAAGTACGACCACGGCGTTGACAAATGCAATCATCGCAAGTACTAATAGGAATGAATATGTGATTGATGTTGATCGTACCTCATTGTGCAATGCGGCGGATTGGAATCAAGATTCTGATCCGATCCACATTCAACTCCAAGTGGGCAATGACTGCTACAGTCATGTCCATCCCGACCATCTCAACGTCTACGACTTTACGGGCTGGGTGACCAATCAGTAAGGTTCATTTGGGGCATGTCATCTTCTGCGATTACATATTATGGCCAACTCACATTATCCTACTCACAATGTCTATTTTCTCCTCAGCCCTGGAGGTTCATATCACATCCAAAAATGGTCGCAAGGATGGGAGGGCCATCCGGGCTGGTATATTACCTTTCCATACTATGGTAACACAACTCGAAATATCCCCGTTCACCCGGTGAGTGACAATTCGTCAAATGTTGGCTTTGTTTTCAATGAAATTTTATGTAATGATTTTCCTCTAAAAAAACTATCTTTAGATGAACAGATGGGCTACCAGAGCGAAGGAGCCGGATATAGTCAAGGTGGGACGACTTGGCGACATTATCGCTTATCGCGATCTCATCAGTGAGCTTAAGACGGATGCCGTCGCAGAGTAAGTATCAACAAACAGATCTGAATGTATTTATTCTGGATAAAAATCACACTATAACCTGCTTTCCTGATGAATTATCGATCAGGTACTTAGGTGCTAATCCCCAGTCTGTTACAGATGCAGGAGTCGTCGTGTGTGGATCCCCATCTGAAGTGTCAAACGATCCAAGCCTCACTGAAGTATTTGATGTTCGTAGCAACGAGTTTACTGTATCATCTGATGATTCATTAAACAACCAAAAGAGTGTTGTTTGGACAGAGGTTGCATTGCACGGGAGGGACCAACTTCGTCAACGTATGGCTTGGGCTGTAAGTGTTTTCTTTGAACTAATTCCTATCATTGTAGCAGGTCCACACTAACAAATGTTATTTCCTGCATCTTAGTTGTCTCAAATTGTCATCACAGTTCCGATGGACATTGCCGCCTACGATCTTACTGAGATATATACAAATTACTATGACATTTTTGTGAAACATGCATTCGGCAATTATCGAGACATTCTTGCCGAGTGAGTCTCCTTGTGCTCTTTCACTTACGGAACTTTCGATGGATTACATTAACCACTTAAATGTGTGTCATCATTCCTCGACATATAATCTTCTCACAACAGGACCAGTTATTCTCCATTGATGGCCGAAACTCTAACATACCTCAAGAGTAAATCTCACAGTTATGTTTACGAGTTTCAGAATAAACGAATTGCACGAGCCGACGAGAACTTTGCCAGAGAGGTGATGCAGTTGTTCACCAGTGAGTACGAATAATCGGCCAATAAATTATGTTCCCCGCAGTTACTCACTTGGCATTTGCTTGTGTTACCTGAATTAAACCATAGTCGGACTTCTTGTACTAAATGACGATGGCACTACCGTACTCGACCCCGCAACGGGCAACCCGCTTGAAACATACACGAACGAAGACATTGAATCTTTGGCAAGGGCATGGACAGGCTTTGATCGGACGGCTGTCCGCGGGAATTACGAGGAGTATCGTATTGGCACTGCGGATAACAGGATGGATCCCATGCTGATTGTGGCAGACTTCCGGGATCCATTCCCCAAATCAAACCTAGACGGCGGATTCATTGGTGATGGATATTTGCTCTGCACGGACCTTCCAACTAAGTCATTCCTCAAGAAAGGTGCAGGCTACCGCCTCCTGGGAGGAATACCATCTCCCGAGTTGATGAAAGATCCTCCCTTCTTTAACTCAACTAAAGACGGCGAGATTTTGAGAGCCGAGCTCATTCCTGTGTCACAGCTCTACCAGAAGCTTTACAACTCAAAACACAAGGCCTTTGTCACATTGGTCAATGATCTGGTTTGCACTCCTGGCACCTTTGAATGTCTTGTCGACACCATTCGCATCGTTAAGGTTGGGTCGATCTATTATGAGTACGTTGAGCGCCCATGTGTTCAGCTTGGGTTTTACAATAATGGCAAGCAAATCCAACTCCGAGATAATTGGCGGCGTGGCCAAATGTGCGCTAACTCTAATTTAGCCCATGCGCGTGAGGCCTGTTGCAGAGAAGACAGAGTGGATGAAGTCACTTGGGCGATGATGGTAACTAATGTCACATTTTATTATGATGGTGAACGAATGACGTATAATACAGCCAGTAATCGTTGTACGGCGTACGGCCTAGATCTCTGTCTGTACCAAACGGTTGATATCAAGCCGTTAGATGACGACAGGAAGAAAGGATATCATTGGACAAACAAAAATTGTTCAATCAACGTGAAAGTGAATTCGTGAGTATAGTAGGGATCTGTGGCCATGATTGTTTGCATTGGCTTTTTGTAGCATCTCTCATCGTCATCTCCTCATCACGACTGCGTAACATAGGGAGGGATATGTTGCATTAGTCCACGATGCTGTATCGACACGAACCGACACCATTCCTTGGCTGGTAGAAGAAACAAACACGCTCAACTGTAAGCTCGATTATGCGGTGATTAATATTTTCTCGGTGTCATGATATCTTTGACCTCTTGCCTTACTCGTCAAGTTTCTGTTCTTTTGTTGTGATTTTTTTTGTTGCTAGGGTTTCGCGTGTTTTGGGATGGTAATGGAGATTATCCTGGTAGCAGCGAGACGAATACATGCGAGGCTAATAACTGTAAAAATGTCGTGGATTATGATGGGAGGTAAGCAATGAGAATAGCTTCGCGTTCTTTCGATTTTTCGCCACAATCACATAAATATGCTTGCTCATACTGTCTTCGCTGACGCCCTTCATGCAGCTCTAGCTGCTTGTGCAAGACTTTTGTCACTGAAGGTGTAGTCTTTAATACTACGAATGTTTCTAAAGAAAATGTCATGTCGCAACTCTTCATTGGAGCGCTCGGTCCTCCAGCTGACAGTGTGCCAACCAGTCTTAGTTTTGGACTCTCAGTCCACATTGTCGGAGGTAATATTGACGCCGATACTGTTTTCGAAGTCCAAGATAAGGGGCGGACGTTGTATCTGAAAAATACTCGATCAACAGTAAGCCTCGTAGGCTGGACTATGACGCCCCAGATATACGAAGCTGAGAATGCCACCATATCAAATGCTAAAGTGATAAACAACGAATATGCTACCGGAAAGAATCATGTGGAAGCCAGGTATGGCAACGAGACCACGTTCATTCAATGGAGTGTGAGTGTTCCAAGCGCAGGGACGTATTTGATATCATTAAGATACGCACATCGTTCTTCGCCTCGACCACTATCTGTAAGTGACTGGATCTTTGAAATGCATTTATGTTCTTAAGCAACAAGTTACGCTCATGCTTGTGTTGTAATTCTTCTCTAGGTCTTTGTGAACACACAGGAAGTGAATCGCTCCCTTGTCAACCCAAACAGCTTAATCCCATTTTCCACTGTTGATAATGACCCAAATTCATCGCAATTGCCTCTTCAGCGTTGTGCCGGCTTCTGCTATAATGACACTCAATGCATGCCTGGACTGTTCTGCATGAGAGATGGACTAAAATTCAATCGCGTACCTGGCTGCAACGGTGTTACTCCAAATGTATGGAAATATTGTGTAGATATAAATGATTTTGATTACGGCTTTACGTTGCTTCCAAGTGGGGGTTGGACTGACGATTGGCACATGTCAAAACCGCTCAGGGTCAATCTTACTGGTGAGTAAGCACATGTGGATCAATATTGGATGAATATCATTGAATCATGAATATACTCACAAATTTTATGTGCTACATTGTCAGCCGGGCAAAACACCATACGCGTGCAGCTCCCTCCCAAATACAAAGAAGGCCCGAATATTGATCACCTGAAGGTTGAGGGTTTACCGGTCTCAAACAATCCGTCGTCATTCCGCAATCCCCCTCATTTCATGAGCATCATCCCTGACAACGCTTCTAGTAGAATAGGGGAACGAAATTTGAGAGATGCTCAGTTCGAAACCGATGCAGTCCTCGATCATTACTTCTACCAAAATAATGTTGCGCCCTTCTTTTGCGCCCGTATTATGAAACGATTCTCTTTTTCCAATCCGTCTCGAAGATTTATTTCCTCGTGTGTTGATGCATTCAGAGCTGGTAACTACACTTCTGGATCTATCACCTTTGGAAGTGGAAAGTATGGAGATCTTGAGGCCGTGATAGCATCGATAATCCTTGATAGCGAGGCAACAGAAGGCGCCGCATCAGTTGATCCCAGTTATGGGGGTATGCGTGAGCCGATTCTCAAAGTGTTGCATTTATTGCGGAGTTTGGAGTATCGAACAGAGCTTCCCACCCCCGTTGATGGTGCTCTCATTCAGCAAACATACAATGTCAAGCTTTGGCAAATCGAGAAGAAGATAGGGCAGGGACCACATGAATTCCCTTCTGTGTTCTCGTTCTTCTTGCCTAATTATCTGCCAGACTCTGGACCCAATCTACCTGCGAAATTGTCTTCTCCGGAGTCTGTTGTAGTGACCATGCCGAACACCGTGAGCCTGCTTAATGGCATGTTCAGCTTGATCAAGTATGGCCTTTCTGATTGCAATGACGGATTCTCGCTCTTCACTGGCTATGGGATTTGCTCGGACGATGGTTCATACCAACGGTCCTTCGGGCGCTTGTTCTACAATGCAACTGGTGCGAATGATCATGACAGGGCCGATGCTCTTTCCGAGTTGTTGACTGCCGGCCGGATGAGCCGAGTTAATATTGAGAAGATTGTTGCCGCCTGTTCGACCGAGCCTGATCAGGGAAGCAAGAATAGATGCATGACGCAGCTCATTGTCACGACAGGCGAGTTTCATTCAACTAGTACTGTCACACAAAGTGGCGAAGAGAGAGTAATCGATGCCATCAATGTCAACAGCACCGAGCCGTATAAGGCAATCGTCTACTTCTTTTTGAGTGGAGGCTTGGACAGTTATCACATGTTGGCGCCTCATACCTGTGCACCCATCGACGTCTACGATCGGTACAGGGTCATTCGTGGCAAGAGTGACGGATTAGAGGGAGGCGTTAGTCTTGAAGGTGTTGGTCTTCCATTGACACGATTGCTTCAAATTCCGGCAAACAATGCAGCCCAGCCATGCTCGTCATTTGGGATCAATGAAAACTTGCCTTTTCTAAAGACACTTTACGACCATGAGGACCTGATATTCATTGCAAATGCTGGCTTACTTGCGAAACCCGTTAATGTCACAAATTATGAAGCTGAAACCCCCGTTGCACTGTTTGCTCATGTAAGTTCGATCTTTGCATTATTTTTGCGATGACTTATATTTTTTTGACGAAAAAGTGAACCAACTGTTTGACCCTATACGCTCCAGGATGCTATGGTACGTGAAACATCGCGGGAAGATCTTAACGATCTTACCTCTGAAACAACAGGTAAGTTCGAGTTGTCCCACTTCATTCAATCACGGTTTATTTGTTTATGTGCATTGCTCAATTGTCTTATCATTCATATCCCCGTTGTTGCCCAGGTGTCGGAGGAAGATTGGCTACGGTTCTCACCGACGCTGGTATTCCGACCAACTTATTCTCCATCAATGGTCAGCAGATGTTTCTGACAGGAGAAGTAGGCTCCGGACCATCGCAATACATTCTTAGCCGTACTGGGCTGACTGCGTTCAATGCAAATCCCTCCATTGCAAACATGAACGATGTGATCAAATCCCTGAACAACGACAACACAGCTGACAGCGGTTTCCACGCCGAAACTTGGTCGTCCAAGCTTACCGAATCAATAAACCGACAGATGTCATTAAAAGAAAAGGTCGATCTGACGAATGTGACTACCTTATTCCCAGTAGGAGTGGTGGGAGATCAGTTAAAGTTAGTGACTCGTCTCATGCAAACCAGGGAAGCTCGAGGATCGCGAAGAGATATTTTCTTTGTTCAAGATGCAGGGTATGATACTCATTGTGAGTTCGAAACATATCATTTGGTTACCGCAGATCTGTATTTGACATTAATTTGCATCGTTCTTATATTTACACTGTCGATTCCATTCTGTGCCGTCACAGCTGAAGTTGATGAAAGCTTGACTGTAAAATTTGGCGGTATTAACAGTGCCATCCAGGCCTTTGTTAGCGAGCTGAAGGTTTTGGATCTTTGGAATTATACCACCGTTGTTCAGTTTTCGGACTTTTCCAGGACACTTAATCCGAACACGGGTGACGGTTCTGATCACGGATGGTATGTTAGCATGCTCTTGGTTTTATCGTTCCTGTTAAACTTTCTTCTCATCTTGCAAGTAATTTTGACAACAACAGGGGAGGTCATCACTTTATGTTCGGAGGAGCAGTGAAGGGTGGAACGGTGCTTGGTCAATATCCCACTGATTTCAATCAAGGCGAAGGAAACAGCTTCGCCTTGAGTCGAGGGAGGATGATTCCAGAGTTCCCCTGGGATGCCATGTGGTTGGGCACGGCGGAGTGGTTTGGCATTCCATCCGATTCCCCGGGAATGAGCAAAGTCCTGCCCATGCACAGGAACTTTCCGCCGTCGTTGCTTTATAACAAGACCGTCCTCTTTAATTGAATAATTTCGCCCATGGCAATGCCCGAGTAACCACCTCCAACACATCCTTTCAATTATATGTCGAATTCGTCAATGTTTGTGGACAATCCTACAATCCTACTGAATTCGTAGTCAATACGGCCATGGGGTGTGGCATATATCAAAGGTTGACGCGCGCGAACATTGCCGTTCTACCTTCGCAACTGAATCGGATCGTCCATTCGCGATTGCTTGCATTCCCGTCCATGAGAATGTATGCGGGTGGCCGAGGGCGAGAGGGATGTCATGGAATGCATGCTAATTATTGTGATTCGCTCTACACCGAGGTTTCGATGGCTAGCGCAATAAAACCCCATCACGGCGGCGGGCACTGGACCCCGATGCCTCAATGCCCATGTGGATGAAAGAGACGATGAACTGCTCGCACCTGCACTCATCTCGGTCGAATTTCATTCGGGAAAAGGATGATTTCAGTTGAGTAGCGAAGAAGCATAGTGTTCATAGAATGGATATGAAAAAAGAAATCGTATCGTCGCAACACCGTTTAATTGTGTTATACTGCATGATAATTCCGCCCTCCCTATCCAGAGGCGTTTATGGAAGCATGTGTGTTCCGATTTCGCAGGCTGACGACGAAATAACTTCGATATCATAATATTATCCAAACCCTCGTCCAGAGTCCCGTGTGGGGAGCCGTAAAACGGGCGTTTTGTTTTGTTTTGTTTGCTTTTTTGCACATCGTCCATTCCGCCCCGCTCTCTCGCCCCAGTCGTGCGTTTTTACCCATTCCATTTTCGGCGGTCCCACGGACCTGCATTATTTCTCGCCATCATCGCCCACCCCCCCCCGTGGAGAGGATGGTGCGAAGGAGGAGAACGCCACTCGGACGGGACGGTGCTGGTGGTGGTGGTGGTTGCGGCGGGGAGTTTTTCGGGCCGAGTGGCGTCCCTTCGTGTTTTTTCGGGGGGGGGGGGCGGGGTTCCACCCATCCTCTCCCGTACCGTATCCACTTCCTCTGCGTACTGCCACTGCCCTCCCCTCCCCCGCGGCATCCATCATCACCATATCACCTGCACTCGCATCCTCTCGAGCCTCGCCTCGTGCCTGAAACGCTGTAAATCGAATTTATTGTAATATAGTTCCGCGAGGTGCGTTCCATCGTATCTCGGTACCGAACGCACGTCCGTGACCACGTCGCTCGCGAACGTGACCGAACGCGATGACGAAATAGCAGACGACGACGATGGGTTCGGGCGGTCGCATGTCCCCTCCTCCTCCTCCAACCGCTCCGCCGAACATGACGCGAGGGCGGGCGAACCGTCGTTGCACGGATCGAAGATGCAATCGTTGGAATGGGACGACGAAAGCGCGGGGGGGGGCATGGCATTGCGCAAACACGACGACGGGATGCGACGATGACGATCGTCCCCCCCCCCGTCGTCATTCGTCCTCCCACGACTGCCGCCGCGGCCGGTAGGATCGGATGACCACGATCTCGCCAACGCGAAGGGCATCGCGAAGGTGTAATCGATGGTCGAATCGAGGAATATGCCGTCGAATGATGGCATCATCGTGGACTTCGCGGTCAATAATATGGAAGGGAAGGAGGGCGGTGATGGGGAGGGGACTCTCTCCTCTATCTCCTCGTCCGCGTCCGGGTTGTTTGGGATGTGTATGTTATGGGCGGGGCGCTTGCGCGAAGCCGACTCTCGTGAATCATGATCGTGAACCGACTGGAATGTGGATGGAGGGAGCAAGAGATTGAGAGAGAGAAAAGCTTGACATAAGTCGGTACTTGTACCTATTCCTACCTATTCCTACACACAGGGTCAGGTCAAACAGAAAATCAAACAAATAATTGTCCGTTCGACATTTTTGAGTGTGTTTGTGTGTTGACACCGAACACTGTCGCAACGATCGCTAAAAACTCGTCCCTTTTTTGATGCCGCTGACGACGACGGACTCAAGAGACATCATCATATTCTCATCATTTTCTTCTGCAATCAACCCTCCTCGCGCGCGAATGAATACCATCCCATATCCCATCCCCATATCCCACATCCCATATCCCATAAGCAACGCCGGAGCATCCTCGACGATACATCATCATGTCTACCCGGTCGAATATATTACGACGACGATTGCGACTCAATGACGACGCGTGGATCACGACCCTCGCCGCGGCGGCCATGGCCGCGGGCGGCGGGTCAGTCGTCGTCCTCGTCGCCGTCGCCTCCGCCGCCGCCGCGATCGCATTCGACGACGATGGGCCTCGTCGTCGAAATGACGAATGCGACATCGACGAACGACGACGATCGAATCGTCGATTATTCCACCCCCCGTCGCACGCGCGAGTCGCGACGGATACGACCGCCGCGAATGCGACGATTCGAATGCGACGATTGTTGCCCCGATCGATCGACGTACTGTGCGAATCCCCGACGTCGCATTCGTCGTCGCATTCGTCGCCATCGTTCCACCCCCCCCTCGCATCCGTTTGCAATGATCGCCATCGTCATCTTCGTCGTCGTCGTCGTCGTCGTGCACAACGGGCGTCGATGGACGAAACGTACGTCGTCGATTACGACGCGATGCTCGGGGAGGGGGCGTACGGTCGGGTATATCTCGCGAGATCGCGACTCAACGACGAACGCGTCGCGTTGAAGAAATTGTCGAAGCGACATACCGATGCGAACTCGTTCGTGCATTCGGAAACGAACGCGCTATTGAGGATATACGACAACGGAGGACATCCGAACATATCGGGCCTGAGGGACATGTACGAGGACGACGGGTGAGTGTGTCATGCAATCCGCGTTTTTTCGTCGTGCGCGTTTGCGCGCCGATGTTGCAAAATGAAAAAAACATGAATGAATGAGAAAATGGGAGGATGATGTGATCGTCGTCGCGCCGCCATGGGTTGCCCGGGGTCATGTCCCAAGAGAACCGAAACGAGATCGAAAAAAACAACTCTTCTCATGGTATCCACACCCCCCCCCCCCCCCCCCCCCCCCCCCCCCCCCCCCCCCCCCCCCCCCCCCCCCCCCCCCCCCCCCCCCNCCGAAACGAGATCGAAAAAAACCAACTCTTCTCATGGTAGCCCCCCCCCCCCCCCCCCCCCTCCCCTCGCCCCCCCTCCCTGCCCCTACCTTGTCCACTCGCACAGTCACTATTATCTCTTCTTGGACTTGGCCCGAGGGTGAGATAGGAGATGCTCTTTTTTTGTTTCTTCGTATTTCGACCCAACCCGGTCCCCCGATACAACCCAACCCAACCCAACCCATTCTTTTTTGCACTCGATCCCATATCCAATATTTCGAATTCAAAAGCGGGGAAATGTTCGATCACTTGATACGCAATGGTCAATACAGGTGAGGAATGGTCCCGAAACTCGGAATTTTTTTTTTTAGGAGAGAGAGAGATGGACGATTCGGCAATGAATGCGTCGAATTGGATGCTCGGATACGAACGCACGGTCCTTCTCATCTCTCTTCCATTTCTCCTTTTATGTGTACTTACTTCCATCATAGCGAATTCGACGCGTCGAGGCTCGTCACGGAGATATTGTCGGCATTGGCGTTCTTGCACAACATCGGTGTCATACACGCGGATATGAAACCGGAGAACATACTACTATGTTCCAAGAGGAAGGGGGCCGAGACGGTGAAGATCATCGACTTTGGATGTTCCATCGTGGACGAGCGGGGGCATTACGGATCGTCGTCGTCGTCGTCGTCGTCGTCGGGGGCGGAATCGAATGAGACTGTGGGGAATGGACGACGACGACGACCGGAGGATGCGTTCGCGAATGCGATGCAATCGTTGGGCACGAGGGCGTACTGGAGTCCCGAGAGATTCCGATCCGGTCATCCCGTGACGGACGCCGCCGACCTTTACGCGGTGGGGGTGATACTATTCATCATGCTCGTGGGCGTACATCCCTTCGACGTGTCGGGCCTTGCGTCCGATGCGGAAATCGAGGCGCTGATACGCAACAGTTCGGGACCTCCCATGTCGTTGGCATCCCACCTATCCCCGTCGGCTAGGGATTTCATTAAATGCCTGATGGAGAGGGATCCCGCCAAGCGATTGACCGCGATAACGGCGTTGGAGCATCCATGGATCAGGGGAGTGACGCCCACGGTGAGGAATATCGTTGGGTCCGATACGAAGCTTTCTATGTACCAGGATTTGCGTGACAAGTTGTCGAGCGGGATCTTCGCGGCGTTGGTGGACGGTGCGAGTTTGTGCGATGGTACCGCCGCCGCCGCTCGGGACGACGACGGGGGCGACGATCGCAGTCTCACGCATTTGTTGAAGCGCGCGTTCGAGGTATTCGATATGGAGGGGAAGGGATACGTCAACGAGGCAGATCTAGGTCGTGTGATTACCAAGGTCACCGGTAGATCAATGTCGACCTCGGACGGGAAGGATATGATAACGGCAGTCAGGGAAAGGAACGAGCTGTTCCGCGATTCGTCCTCTATTGGGTTGTCCCTGACGGATTTTTCGCAATTATTCTCGAGACTCGGTCACGAGCATTACAAGCGGGGCGATATCGTGTATCGTCCGGGCGACAGCGGCGATAAAATGTACTTCATCAACAGTGGCAAGGTCGATATCCTGACCAAGGAGGGCCATCTCGTCTCGATACTAAGACACGGCGACTTCTTCGGGGAGGGCAGTCTATTGGAGGATCGCATTCGGAACACCGCCGCAAGGTGCGCAACTCCTGTTAATTTGATTGCGGTTTCGAAAGAAGATTTCAACAAGTACCTCGCCTCCTCCTCGATAAAGCGCTCCCTCAAGCTGAGATGGAAGGCCAGGGCTCTCGCGCAGGCTAAGAATTTGATCAGACTGCAGACAAATGTCACCAAGAGAACGGTGTACAGGGGCGACGTAGTGTACGACGAAGGCGATTTTGGAGATTCTATGTTCGTCGTGGACGACGGCACTCTCGACGTGAATCATGGAGGAAAGCGGCTGCATAATCTCTCCCGTGGCGACTCATTCGGCGAAAGCTCACTCCTATTTCAACGCCCGAGATCCTCGACGGTGGTATGCGCTTCCGCGGCCTGCAGCCTGCATGAAATGAGAGGGCCCGATTTTCTTAACCTACTGGATTCTGATCCCGCGTATGCACGTGCTCTCGGTGACATGTGCAGGAAGCGAATGCTACAGAAGGCAATGAAAAGTTATTTGCTTTCATCTGGCTTGGGCGTCAATGAGCTCGAAAAAGCATTTCGCGACGCCGACCGCGACAAATCCGGGACCCTGTGCTTGAGGGAGCTGGCGTCGCTCATGCACAACATGGGTAGCAATTCCTCGATACCCGATAAGGATATAAGGGAGCTGCTGGAGTCTCTTGATCTCGATGATGACGGACAAGTCACTCTGAATGATGTCATTGAAGTTATGACCAAATCATTCAAATGATGTTATATGGACGTTTCAATGCGCAGGTGCATGCACTGAGCTGGGATCCTGCTCAGGATATCATCAAAGTCCCCTTTCCATTTGTGCAATCGTAGAACTCGATCATCAAACTGCAGACAAATTGCACGAGAAAGCTTTTCACAAGAGCGACGTGGTGTACAACAGCAATGTTCACTAGCAAAAGAAGAGCATCTCGTCATGTCAAAGCGTTGCCCTTGAATTATTTTGTGTAATAATAAAGCAATACTGTGTACATTACAATGATCTTCTATCAATATATAATTGCAGAATGGAACGAGACGCGAGACTTCACACACATCTTCGATTGCAGTCGCTATTCAGTCCTAAAGCTCTGTCATCACCCCTAATCTGTTGGATCATGCTTACCTACCAATTCTACTTTTTCTTTCCACTCAAACCTGCAGACAGCAAATCATCGAGAGCTGCATCTGTTTTTGCAATTGTCTTTTTCCGAACAACGGGTTTGTTTGACATTGCCTTCGAAGCTTCCTCCTCTTGCTTTTGTTTCAATTCCGCCTTCTGCGCGACCTTAGCGGCGAGAGCGGCGGAATCATTAAGATTCCTGCTTGCGGGGTTCCCTTCCTGCGATGAACAATTCGTTGAAAAGATTTTCACGGTGAGACGCCCACGAAGGAGAATTCCGTCCTCATTCGGTATTCATGTTTTTGCTCTCAAAATGTCGGAACAGAAAATCACATCTCATGTCCATCGGCATTGATTCTAATACGCAGCTGCATTGTCAAGGCAACATTGCGAAAATGAAACGCACGGCGGAGGACGGGGTATATTTATCATTTTTGCAACGAAAATACACCCGTTTCCTCCACCATACAAAATGCCGCGGCGAATACATGACACGAACACCTCCGAAAAGGAGATATTGTAGGCAAGGTCAGTCATTGTTCCATGGCTGTCTGGACCCGACACTCCATAGAATAGGGAGATAGAGCAATTTGACCTGGGTACAATCGATTGCATGAGCGACACATACTTTACCTATCTACTCACTCCACCCTGATGTTTATGAGGGAGTCATTAATAAACGAAGCATTTGACGCACACGAAATATTTCCCTTGCCTGCACACGCATCGATAAGTTTTATTCTCAGATAGATGACGGAATGCTTCAAATAGCGAAGCCCAAGCATCCCGTGTCAACGAATGACGAGACGATAGTATATTATAACGACGGGCGACACAGCAACACCAGGCATCGGCCCGAAATCAACATACCTTCGGCTTTGCCTCTTTTTGAAGACGAGCCTGTTTCTTGGCTCTGTCCCGTTCACGTTGATCACCTCTTGTCATTGCTCCCTCTCTAGAGAGCAGTGCCTGTGTCCTGCGTCGGGCGTTGAAGTGCCGACTTTTGCCAAGGGCACAGCAGGTGTGTGTTGGTGCGTGTGATGTGGTGGTGGTCTTTGGTCTCACCTCTTGAACTTTGCCTGTAGTAGGAAAACAAGCATAAATTATAATAACTTTTGTAGATGCCTTCTGTATGTGCATTCATGGCCGAGGGGTCTAAGGCGCTACGTTCAGGTCGTAGTCTTGATTGGCGTGGGTTCGAATCCCACTGAATGCACTTTTTGCATGCTTGTTTTGCCCCATTTGAATTATGAAGAGAGTGGAGAAAATAATATTAACTAAAATATTATGCGTGCTCTCCCACCTCCAAACTTCTGCTGAGCATTGAGCACCCTGATCAAATCAACCCGTACGTTCAGGTCGTACTCTTGATTGGCGTGGGTTCGAATCCCACTGAATGCACTTTTTGCGTGCTTGTATGGCCCCATTTTTGAATGATGAAGAGAGTGGAGAAAATAACATTTACTAATGGTCTTTCTATCGGGCAAAACCATGAATTCATACCTACAAAACCATGACTTTATGGGCATGCTCCC
>JALLBA010000455.1:0-18072 GCA_036939675.1 Cyclostephanos invisitatus
CGTGAGACGGGCAGACCGGAGCACCCGGTGCGCAGTCGCGCAGCTAGAGCAGAACACAGAACAACAAAACGGCAAAGAATGAATGAGAGATATAAATTCTCACAGCGGAGGGAGAGTTGAGATATTGAGAGCGGAGAGTTGATAGCAGGACTTTTCCTCTTTTTCATAATCATTTCACTAACGCGCGATGATGAATTTTCACGCCATGGTTTCGGCTGGGCAACGACAAAGATTGGGTATGGTTAATATCCGGTAAAAAGCGAGGTATCCTTGGGCGAGAATAGTTAGTGGCCTCGCTCTCCTTTCGAGAGAGCCTCCGAATACTAGCCCAGAAGGTGGCATGGTCTCGTCCCCTACCACACCGACTGACCCGTCGACGGCGACGAAACCTACATCGCCTTCCCACCCCGGATCGCATTGGCACGATCTGATCGCGGGCGCAGCCGCCGGCCTGGGCGCACGCGCCATTACCGCTCCGTTGGATTTGTTGAAAATTCGACGACAACTCGCACCCACCTCGGCATCCTCTTCGTTGGCATCCATATTCGGTGGGGAGTGGAGGATACACGACCACCTTCGTTCCATCGCCAAGAATGAGGGCGGTCCGCGTTCCCTATTCCGGGGAAATGTCGCCGCGTCGTACCTGTGGATGGGATATAGCATGACCGAATTCTGGGTCTACGGTCACGCGTCGGGGTACCTCCGTGCGCTGTGCGCCGCCGACGCGGCGGGAAACTACGACGTTAAGGTATCCGTCGTTATCGGCTTCGTCGCCGGTGCCATATCCGGCGTATGCGCCACTGTCGTAACCTATCCCTTCGACCTCTGTCGTACGATATTCGCCGCTAGGGGGATATTCCCGATACCCGCCACGAACGTTACCTGGTCGGATCATACGACGGACCTCGTCTCGAGGAGTCGACGGCAATGGCCGTACGTACAGCGCCGTCCGCCCAGGACGTTGTACGACTTCGCTCGTGAGATATATCGGGACAAGGGATTGGGAGGATTCTACGCCGGGATAGCCCCAGGACTTTTGCAGGTTATCCCGTACATGGGACTCAATTTCGCATTGCATGATGCCGCGGTCATGCTGAGCGGTAGTAACGACAGCGTAGTTTCGGGCGTCGCCGGTATGGGCGCAGGGGTGGTGAGTAAATTCCTGGTCTATCCTCTCGACACTGTGAAGCGGCGTTTGCAGGCGCAGGCATTCTACGGCTCGAGTCCAGGAGGTGAAGATGCTTGTGGGAAGGTACCTCATTTTCCTAAACATCATCATCCCGCTTGGAAGACACTACCGGGGACAGCGAGTAGAGCGGCTTTACACCACCAGACGAGCAATGTCGTGTCGTACGAGGGCATGATGGACTGTTTTAAGGAGATAGGGAAAAAGGAGGGCGTCGCGGCATTTTACAAGGGTCTGATTCCATCTCTCCTGAAATCGTCTATTAGCACGGGTGCTTCGTTTTGGCTATTCACACTGACGAAGAATATCCTTCGATCCTTAGATTAGTTCCATCCATACATAAGTACTACTATTAATCATTGTACTCTTACAGAGATGCCGTCGTCTTGTTAACGATTAGTACTTCTTAGATGTTGAAAGTCCTTCTCAAGCAGCGAGATAGAATGCAAGAGGTGGCAAAATAGAGAAACAAGGACACGGCGATTCGAGTACATAGATAACGAAAAACAATGATGCGAGGACGGAAAGGGCATGCTGCGAAGGAAGAATCCAAAAACAAGTAAGGCTTCGTTCGACGTGGACGGAAAACAAAACGCAAAACATTATCGACGTGTAAATCAGAGTACTACCTCGAGAGGTAGCAGGTTACGATGTTACACGAAAAATGACGCGAACCCGAATAACTCAAGTCGAACTCGACTTCAAAGAAGCCATCCTCTCCCTCGCGGCCCTCGACGTCCCCAGCCAGAATCCCGAATGCACGACGCTATCCCTCTCCCAGAATTGCACCGGGCTCGTTTCGATCTTCCCCGTCAGGGCCTCGACGCCATCGGGCGTGATAAGGAGGGTGTGCTCGAACTGGGCGGACCTACCGCCGTCTCTCGTAGTCGCGGTCCAATCGTCCGGCCACATCAGGTACCCCCCGGACCCCTCGCATATCATCGGCTCGATTGTGAACGTGTGACCCGATGCCATCCTACCGGCCGGTTCCGAGTTGCGATAGTGCAGTATGTTCGGATTCGCGTGGAATACGCTCCCTATGCCGTGTCCGCAAAAGCTCTTCACGGTGGAAAATCCGAGTTCAGTAACGTGGTCCTCGATGATACCTCCGATGTCCTTGTAATCGTTACCGGGCCTAACGAAGTCCATCGCCTTGATCCAGCAATCGTAGGTCGCCTGGATCAATCTACGCGCGTTGTGGTCTGCGCTTTCCTCGCCCCCCACCACGAACATCTCGCTGCAATCCCCGTGATACCCGTCGAGGTAGCACGTTATGTCCAGGTTGATTATGTCCCCGGCGCGTAGGGGTCGATCGTCGGGTATGCCGTGGCAGATGACCTCGTTCACGGACGTGCAGCAGCTCTTGGGAAAATTGCGATAATTCAACGGCGAGGGGTACGCTCCCCGCGAGACGGTCGCATCGTGAACGATCCTGTCGATCTCGTCGCTTCATTGAATTTTTTTTTTCGGATTTTCCATTTGATATACATGTATATTATCAAGATTGATTTTTATCGCCCGACGATATGAACGCGTTAGGGTCAATGTGAAGAAAGGCAGTAGATATAGATGCGCGAAAAGCCACTGCCGAAGTGACGAGACAAGCAGAGGGTCCGATCGTTTTTTTTCTCCTTCGGATAGATGGCACTCCGAGAACACAAATATCCATATCCCCATCGAACGAAGGAAGAGAAAAAGACTCACGTGGTGATCCCCGGCCCGAGGGCCCGTCCGGCCAAATCCAGCACCTCCCTGGCACACCGTCCCGCCCTCCTCATTTTCGCGATCTCGTCGGCGCCCTTGACCTCGATCACCCACGGGAACAGCGCCGGTCTATTCTTGGGCAGACCGTCCGACGCGTAATCCGGGAACTTGATCCCCTTGTCATTCGGCACGGTGCGCATGGGCGTTTGCATTCCCGGTCGGATGGATCCCGCGTATATAAAGTCGGGGGACGTTTTCGGTCGCACGAGGGCTGCGTTGGCGGTTTCGGAGGAGGACGACGATCCCCCGCCTGCGCCGAAACCCTTTGACGAGGAGGACGGGGGTCGCTTCCTGTTCATGCAAAGGTGCGACGACGACGACGACGATCGCCTCGGCGGAGAAAGAGGTGTCGGCGCGCCCCCTCGCCGAGGGTCGGCGAAGGCGTTATGGCTCGGACCCGCCGTCGTCGTCGTCGTCGACGAAGACGACGCGGGAAAGTTGACGGAGCGTTGATGGGATGATCGGTGGCGTGGCGGCGAGAAAGCCGCCACCGCGGCCGTCGTCGTCGACGCGGGAACGACGAGGATTAATAATATTAACCATAGCGGGACGCGGAGGGACGACGACGCGTTGATCGACGTCGACGCTGCCGTCATGGTTGAGGAGTCTGCTAGCTAGATGATTATGATGTGTCGGGTCACACTTTCTTAGAAGAGGGATTTACGGGGGCTGCCCCCTAAAATTAAAAATTTGTCGTTTCCCATAAAATGTGAAACTTTCCACTTTTCATGAGACATAAGCAAGTTGGGTACCATATCTCGAAACTGCTTCCTCCCCAAGCATATCACAAACAATAGCCCCAATATTCCATGGAGCCCATGTCATCCATCGAACAACGAGATGATGGCATCATCGTCTGCGACGATGCCCCCAAGGACGAATTCTCGTGGCCGCCCCTGGAATCCAATCCGGATGTCTTCACAGTGAGAGAAACTATAATATTTCACATTGCTCGTCATATCATTTTGTCTTCGGTGATGTGCAATTTTATTATGAGTGGAAACTTCCGCACCGCTTCATCTGAAACATCGTCCCCTACCCCCCCCCCCCCCCCTCTTGATACCGACCGACTCATGTACCATATCAGAAATATCTCCACTCGATTGGCCTACCGCCCCGCTTTTCCATAGGCGAGATCTTCGGCTTCGACGAGGACCTCCTCGCCTTCGTGCCGCAGCCCGTACTCGGGATAATTGTATGTCACGAGCGACTGATACCGAAATCCGAGTACCGTCCGCAGGACCTAGGCTCGCCCGATGATTACGATGCGGTCCCGTTCTACATGCATCAGTCCGGCACGCTCGATAACGCGTGCGGTATCATCGCGTGTCTACACGCCGTTTTCAACTCCCCGAGTATAACATTGGATCCCGAGTCGGTGCTCGGAAGGTTCCGATACGGAACGGAGAAGTCGTCCCCCAAGGAGAGGTGCGAGGCGCTCGAGGCGAATACGGAATTCCAGAGGATGCACGGCATATACGCGTCCGAGGGTCAATCCGAGGCGATAACGAGCGACCAAAGCAAGGTCAGGCATCATTACGTCGCCTACGTCCTGGACGGGCGGGGGGGAAACCTCGTGGAACTCGATGGGACGAAAGCAGGGCCGGTGATCGTGGGACGGTGCGATGGGGATCTATTGCGTGGGAGCATACGCGAGGTTTTGGGGAAGTTGGAACGGGGAGAGATATCCGAATCGTTGAGCATGATGACTCTAAACCTATCCGAGGAATGATAAGGGAGGGTGTGGGGTGTGGGAGGATCGATGTATCGTGATTCAGGGATACATGTATATCGCGACACAATTTCGGAAATTGCGCGCACAACTAATTGGTCCGAAAGATGCTGTGGTCAAGTTGGAATTCGAACCTGTTACCTGCAGAATTCTTCGGTAAAATTTTGTATTTGTGGATGTCGTACAATTGTGATTGATGAGCAAACATCAATCGTTCCGTTGCCCGATAGATCAGAAATCTTGCTTTAAAATTTTGGATACATGTTTCATGATGATCTCTACAAGAATCAACTTTCCGTAGTCTTCAACTTCATTGGAAACTTCAGAGGGCAAAAGACGCAAGGTGGCGACGATGGATGGGGTGAGCTATCGTCGTAGGGGGGAGGGCCAGTAGATGATGTAGGCGGTGGGGAGGAGGTTGGGGGCGTTGGAGATTAAATCGTCCGCCTCGGGGCAAGGACTGGCCCAGATGCCTCACGACGGTGGTGGGGGCAAACGACGCAAGGAGGTGATGATTGAGTGTCAGGCTATCTTCTCTCCGATGGCGAGGCGTTTGTGCGATCTCCGTCGATGGCATCTAGACGACACAGGAGGGATGATAATTGAGGGGCCGTGACGTTGGTTCAATAGCGAGGACGACTTTGCGAACAAGTTTCTATTGTCATTAGGAGGGGGCGGGGGGGGGGAATGGTGTGCTGTTTGGATGCGATGGGTAATGGAGAGGCGAGCGCCAAGGCCAAGAGAGGTGAGGGGGAGGAGGAAGAAGGGATGATGGTGTGCCATTAGGATATCTGTGGGCAATGGAAAGGCGAGTGTCAAGCGAGAGGCTGTGGCCAGAGTGGTCGAGGATGGAGATGAGGGGCGGCAGATGCGGGGAAATATCATATCAAACAACGAGGGGGGCTCGACGAAGATGACGCGGAAGGGACCGAGAGGGGGGGGGTGATATTTACTAGTCATATTTTACTTATCTCATGTCCCCATCTCCAGCTACCTTGATAGGATGGGCGCTTCGTTGCGCTTACCACCCCACTCTTCCCCTTTCCAATCCTCCTCCCACCGACCCCTCTTCCTCGATCTATATTCCTCCTCGTCAGTAGATGATTAATTTTTTGATGGCAGGCAGTCGTCATCATCGTAGTCGTGTCCCTCCCCCAGATCCTCGATGTTAGCGTTGCGCTCCCCCTCCCCGCTAGCGTAACATCCCCTTCCCTCTTCGCTGCCTCAGCACTCGCCTCTCTGTTGCCCACCGCATCCACCACCCATCATACATCGTCGGTTGATTGCTATTTTTTTTCAACAGGAGGGAGTCGCCATGTTTATTGTTGTTCCCTCTCTCCCGGCTACCTCGATGTTAGCTTCTTGCTCTCGCCCTCCTCCCTTCCCTCGCCGCCCCGTTGCACGCCGCATCAACCTGGCAAACCATCGTTGGAATTGTTTAATGAGGAGCAGGTCCGTAACCCCCCCCCCTCTTTCTCCCCTTCTCCCCATCCCCTTCTCCAACCAACCTCTCCTCCCCGATCCCCAATATGTATTTCTCCTTGTTAGTTGATTGTAATTTTTTCACTAGTTGAGGCCGTTGTAGACGTAGAGAGACGTCAAAAGTGGTGCCGGATAGTTGGTTATGTCGATGGCAGCGTAATCGATCGAATCTCCGGCTCAATCGGCCTGGTGGTTGCAGAGTTGTGGACGTCGGCGTCGGCGGCGAGTGTTTTTTACCTCGCGGCGATTCGTTGGAGTTGGCGGTGCGGAACGACCGTGGAGATGGAGAGGGAGCGGCGCCGATGGTACGAGTAGTCGAGGGGTGGTCCTTAGCAAACGATGGGTTCAATTTTCGGCGCAATCCGCCGGCGTCGGCGTCGGCAGCTCGGGGGGGGGGAGATATTAATGAGAGGGAGGGGGTGTGATCTGTTGCATGGTACGATGTGGTACAAAATCTTTCGTACGAAGTCTAGGTTGCCAATTGTGAGGAGATTCGTAGTGTCCCAGCAGACAAAATCGGCGAGAAGTGAAGAAAAGAACTTCATGCCATGATATATATATGAAAAGTCATCGCGTTACGCGTTACGAAATCATCCACCAGGTATGGTACCATCTCAATACGATATCCACTTTGAATCGTCCCATCACAAGCATGAGTGACGATGACACCAACGTTGACGTGAGCAATATCTGGAGCTCACTGATTTGCTCCTTCGCGGTCCTTGCATTGGTGTCTCTGTCTTACAAGTTCTTGCCATCGAATCGAGGGCGAAATATCAAGATCCATGCGTTATATTGGATCGTAGCCATAGTCACAGTCATTGTCCTCCCAAGTGATGTATCGTCTCACGTTTTCACCGGGCTGACGATAACGTTGGTCGGAGCAATATATCCAGTATACCGCGCGGTGAAGGCATGCTGCACACCCGACGAAGACGATGACAAGGAATGGCTCCAATTCTGGATTGTGGGAGGAATTTTGTTCATGATGACAACTTGGGTCGACGATGTGATTGATAATGAGTATGCCAAGGGAGTATGGTTAGGCTGCCTCCTGTTTACCTTTGTCTGGCTCTACTTTCCATTGACATGTGGGGCTCAACTGGTCTATGATGGAGTCACCGTGCCATTACTCGGGCATCGCGTCCAACATGTACAGAACGAGATTGCGACGTTCATCCTCTACGCTCAATCTGCGGCAAGCGCTCTTCATATCTATCTCGTGTGGCTGTTCTTTATGATTCTTTCTTCTGATCTAAAAAGAGTTGTTGCGATTTCCATTGGAACTGTGTATCCATTTCTATGCTCCATCACTGCAGCAGCTGGCGATAGGATCGAAGACATCACATATTGGCTGACATATTGGGCCGCCTATGGATGTCTCTTCGTGATTATGACTATGATCGAGCATTGGATGGGACAGACATCAGTACTGTATTGCTTTGTCATTTTAATCACCGTCTATCTGATGCTACCAATGTTCCGGGGGGCCGAAAAGGTCTTTCGAAACATCTTAGTACCTCTTGCGGGACTGAAGGAGATGTTGATGCTGCGCGATGCTTACCAGATCAAAAAACAGATTCTGAAAGATCTAGACCCAGAGAGAGCAAAGCTTGTAGGAAAATCTATTTCGTACTTATTCGATAATGAGGATGATGGCACTGATCCAGGCGTAAAGCTGAAGAGATCGTGGAATTGGCTCAAAATGCCAGGCAAACCTATGCAGTATGATGAGGTGCGGACTGCAAAGTTGAATCTAGTGTAGCTTTGACTTATTCACTGCTTCTGTGAGGCATGGTTTATAATAAATTAGTGCTCTAAGTGAGAGTTTTATTCCAACATTAAGCAATTTTCATATCCTGTGGCGAATGAAGCAAAACACCACGAAGATGAGGACATTGGCACCAACCATCATGCCGAGCTGTCGCCTGCATGCCCAATGGCAGATGTTGATGTGGCTGTTGATACAGGGCTTTAATTGAAGAGCTCTGCCCCTGGTCGACAACCGACCTTTGTTAGGCCGACATCAGAGCCCTCCGTTCGCCCTTACCGTTACCGAAGTTGCTGTTGTGTAACAATAAAAAGTTAAATCAGGTTGCACGGCGAACATGGCATCGGAAACATCGATCTTGGATGGAAGACCGATATTTACCGAGACGGAGCATATCCTGAATTGCTGAGCGATATATAAGCCGCATTTTGTCCGGCACGAAAATGGTCACCCGAGAGAATACGCGTAGAAGGCCCTGCATTTCTCGTAGCAGGTCATGGTGATGGTCGTCGCAGGGGCAAAATGCATGACGCGAGCGCCGGCACCACGAAATAGGCCACGAAGACCGCCATCTAGATATGCAGATCGCAAACAATCCAGCATGCCGTTATGCCGCACCACTTGATCTCCCCGCGAAGCCTGCCCCCTTTGCACTTGCAGCCGAAGCTTCGCCATGTCCAGGGGCGACGTCAACCACGAGGCCAATGCGCCCGCTCCCGCGCTGCATGCGACCAAATGAACTAACGGCAGGTCGCCATCCTTCATCGCAATTATAACATCATCGCTCATTGCATCAATCGTACCACCATCCTTCCGATGCACGTATTCCTTGGACCGTGCCTTGAATTGCTCGTAGAACATGAAATACAGGGCCGAGAATGGTCCGAAAGACGCCAGTGTCGCCCCGTACCCCTTGTATATTCCCCCGATGCCCTCCGTCCTCGCAATTTTACGCAGTGCGTCCAGGCTTCCATGGTATTGGCGATCCCCCCCACGAGGATCGACGCCGCCCCCCGTCGTCATCGCGTCGGTCGCATTCCGTCGTTGCACCTGCATCCTCTCCTTCACGACGTCGACCGGGACATATACGATGCAGGACACCGCCTCCGCCAGCATTCCCGACGAGAAATGCACCGCGAACGAATTCTCGTCGGCGGACGACGACGATGCCGACGTCGGCGCTTCCCCTCCCCCCCCCCCGCGCCATCCCGACGCAGCGGACGACAATAGATCCCTAAAAAAGGCATAGCCGGTGAGATACAACACCGTGCCGGGCGTACCGCCGACGATGACGGCGCCGAACCCACCGTACAGGGCACGCATCCCCTCGCGTCGATACGTTCGTATTAGCGCATCCATCGGGCCGCGATAGGTCTCGTTCGGTATGCCCCCGATGGACGTCGCGGGCGCCTGGAGTCTGGCCTTCGCCTTTGTAACATTCGAAAATTCGGCACGGCATCGCGGGGCGGGCGGGGGGGGCCGTGTGGAACGAATCATTAATTTTTGTATGAAAAAAGCAATCGGACGGATGACGTTCCATCACTCACGGTATCGAGTGGATGGGTAACGATACGGCTGATTATACCGGCCGTCGCCGATCCCATGACGTCGTGGAGAAGTGGCGACGACCGCGATGATGACGACGACGACGACGACGACGTCGAGGGCGAGGTGTCGTCCGAGCCCATATCGAGGGATATCGCACGACGATTTTACTTCGTCGAGACGACGGACGACGATGCCATCTTTAAAAAAAATGGGAGGGTTGAGTTATGTTGTTTTGGGCTGTCTTCGCCTCGCTCCCCCTTTTTCTCGCCGCGGGATCGTTAACCGAGGTCCGTCCGTCGCTCGTCCTCCGTCTCTTGCTGCCTTTCGTCGCCTCGAAAAAAGCCTATCTACTAGGTGGACGAGGATCATGGATCATGGACACGAAAATGCCTTGCGGTAGACTCCGGAGAACGCTGTGAAAGAAATAAACGGACAAAAATCGCGATGGCATCGATCTTCCGCCGCCCCTTGTCCGCGATGGGCCAAATTGTCATCAGGAGAATGCAACCGACGCCGACCCTCGGTGGATTGGGAACGAATGGGACGAGCGCGGCGGCCGCCTCCCCCGTCGTCGTCGTCGTCGTCCACCGTCGCTTCGCCTCGACGACGACGACGACGACGACGACGACGACGGGAGTGGTCGGCGACGGTGTCGTCGTCCACGACGCGAGGGAGACGATTACAATCACGTACATCGATCCGGGCGGAGGTGAGCACGCCGTGGCTGCCGAAATCGGAAAGAATTTGATGGACGTCGCTCATGACAATAACATCGAGCTCGAAGGTGAGCGATTTTTCCGCAGCGCGTATACAATCTGGCACCGTTCATCCTCCCCGTGCCCTCATGTGCGTCATTTGATTCATACCTCCCACAACGACCGATGACAGGGGCATGTGGCGGGGAATTGGCGTGCTCTACGTGTCATCTGGTGTTCGAGAAGGAGGTGTACGATACCCTCCCTCCCAAGACGGACGAGGAAGAGGATATGCTGGATCTGGCATTCGAGTTGACCGAAACGTGAGATTTACAGTACCATGCGCAAACTCGACCTTTACCTCTCGTCCTCTGCACGGTAAAAACACATTCGTGCTCACTGTCGTTCTGAAAATTTGTGTGTCGTAGGTCCCGTCTCGGCTGCCAAATCCGCGTTACGAAAGAGATGGACGGGATCAAAGTTAGGATTCCCGACGATGGATACTGACAATATCGAATGCATCGGGTGATGCGCTTAACCGTTGATGAGTACTTCCTAACCCTTGGAAGGAAACCCGGATGAGCCTGTTGATGCTGGTCACTTCATTTTTTACTGTGTAGGTGAAAAACGAAGCAAATATCGGATGATATCTCTCGTTGCTCTTGCCATAGAAGTAGTGATTTCCAAGGTATTCCATCCAAATAATTTTTCGTAAAAAGTATCCTCTCTAGAGAGGGGAACAGTTTTACACCGGCTTAGTGGGAATGTATTTTGCTACTATCACCGCATCGCAGTATGATGCAGTGATTTGCTCGTCATGACCACCAGTGGTAGCTAATCAAGAAAAAAAAATTGCCTCTAAACCCATAGTCTTCGTCATCTTCTTTCATCATGTATTACGATGTACATCGTAAATCAAACCTCTAACTCGGAACTCGTCGACCACAACAAGTATGAATTGGCGGGATCGTTCAAAATACTGCGAGAAAGGGCTTTTTCTCAGCCCATGTTGTTGTGTGTGCACGCCATCTCCCGTTCGAGTCCAAGTTCCAAGAGACGTTGGCCCAAAATAAACACCATCGCCACAACGCGTATCGTGAGGATCCACTCCCGTTGCGTGAATGGTTCACGGCGCTGAGGGGAGACAACAGAAACAATGGCTTCGAACCCTATCTTTGCTTTGCTCTGGCTCATTCTCTTGTTGGTTCTTGCGTGGCCTATTGCGATCGTCTGTGCAATACTGTGGGTGATCTTCATGGTAAGTCGGTATTATTGACGCGAAAAGAAACATTTTTATTGTTTCCTTTCATTGCCCTAATCAATACCACTCTGCCTTCAATTCCTAAAAGCCATTTGAGGCTTGCTGTGCATGTACCCGGAGCATCAACCAGACGTTCGAGGATTTTGCCAAATGGCCGATCGAATGCGGTAACGCGATTATGAGGTGCAGTTCTGCGTGTCCTTCTCCAACGTAGAGACGAGTGCATGTTCATTTCCCCCGAGCCGTTAGGCTTCCGTGGTTTTATGAACAAGCTGTGAAATGTAGCTCCCAACAATGGAATAGACGTGCAAAGATGCTGTAAAAGTTGAAGATTGCAGTTTGATACATTTGCTTCATTCTATTTTACATTTATATGAATGATGAAGTGCCACGTCGACGAGTGCAGAACTACTTTCGATCGATGTGTCCGCGTACATATGAATATCATCATGGTACTTACAAAAACAGTGCCAGTATTGTCGTCAACGGGTACATGTCAGTGAGCAGCACGACGTGTTTCACGACATGAACGGCAATTGCGATCGCCCTCCAATACCGGGACTCCTGAAAATATCTCCACCCGTCACCTCGCGCAACACCCCGACGAAATTGACGGTTTTCCCCATCTCATCGACGATCGACCCCACACGAATGTGATTCTTGAATTTCCTACCGTTCTTCGCGTAGTTGGTCAATATCGCCGCGGCCTCTTCCCCGGACAAAAGCTTCGATAGCATCGCCGAGGCGAGGACCATATCGGTCTCCGGACCCTGGAGGAGTCGACCGAGTGAGTGCCCCCGACATTCCTCGCGGGTGTAGCCGCATAGCCCCTCCCAGGCTTTATTCACCGCGACGATTCGAAATGGATTTTTCGTGTCGGTGACGACGATCGGTCGTGCGTCCTCATCGAGCTTTCGAGATGTGATTTGACTGAACAGCCATGGAAGTGACCGGGCACAGTAGGATTCGGCGCCGACCTCGCCATCGCATCCTTCCAAGGGTGGGAGATTCCTCTCGATGGTCTGTTTGGTCAATGCGTTCGATGATGTGCCCAGGCATTGTAGGTTTAATTTCGGTGGCAGTCTACCCCGAAGCTTTCGAGCATCGTAGTCAGAGGGAGATAGCAGCGCATTGAATGAGTTACGCAACTGTTCTTTCATCCGGTCGTCGATGAGAGGGAAGGTGTTGTCCGATTCAAGGTCGCTCTCGAGACTGGTGCCGGCGAAGGAGAGTGAGTACACCATTTGCTATGGAATGTTAAATGTATATTGCGAATCGGTTCAATGGTAGGGTCGAACGCAAAATGAGACGATGTCATATTATTCGGGACGCGAGGATATACATCGAACAGCGCGTGTTAATCTCACCTCACGAAACGAGCTGTCCCGATGGAAGTGCGCGAGAAAATTCTCCCGCGAATCCGGACTCGCCGATGCACGATCGGACAGGTTACGACTCAGGGATGGAGCGAGAGTGCGGCATAGCGTCGCGCGCCAGGTTGGCGGCAGCATCGAAGCTGTCACACACGTGATCATGCTTGTTGTTTGGAGAACAAACGATGGACTTGTGACTTCGACGATTTTTTATGATCGAAAAACGAACATGATGTTTCGGTTTTGAGTGTTTTGATGGCTTTTGTAATTTGGCGGGAAGAGGATCAACTTCAATAAATACCTGGGTTGTATTTTGGTAATGATCTTTCCGAGGTAGATTTTACCCCTCAAAGAAGGGAGTGATGTCACTCTGCTCCTGTGCAGAGTGTCAAAAAAAGCTTGCCTCAAAAGAACTTCTCTTCCCGCGCCGCTTTCCTCGCGTATCGGTCCTCGATCCTCGGTCCCTAAGATAATATTGATAGCCCATGGCAGACTCTCTCCTCAGAAGGGGAGAGGCCGAACCGTTGCGCCCGCTCCTCCCATCGCATCTGTCCTCGTCCACTTAGCGTCGTCTCGGGAGGGTAGCATGTCTCGTAGTGCATTCAGACTCCTCCTAGCCGTCGCATGTCTCGCATCGCCTCCTACCGCCCGCGCGTTCGGTCCGCCGTCGTCGACGCGGTCGATCGCCATCGGCATATCGTCCGCATCCTCGAATAGTAGACGACGTTACGATGCCACCACGACCACCGCCCTAACCGCGTCGATAAAGCAGCGACTGCACTTCAACACCGTCCCACCCCTGCGCGAGAAGGAGCCCCCGAAGCTCATACTCATAAGCGGCGGTCCGGGCACGGGCAAGTCCACCTTCGGTATGTCCCTCGCCCTCGAGCAGGGAATATTGAAGTGCATATCTACGGATACGGTTCGGGCGGTGATGCGATCGTACGTACCCGAGAGCATTTCGCCGCCACTGCATCGTTCGTCCTACGGTGAGTTCGCCCATCCCCCCCCCCTCCCCCCCGCCCAGTAACGCGAGCCTCTTTTCGTCGAGGATCGAGGATGCGCCGCGCCCCACACCCCACACACGCACACGCACACGCACATTATGACGATTCTGACACAAAACGAATACCATTTTTTTTTCCGCATTCGTGCCTTCTCCTCGCGTTTCGTCGCCCCCCCCCCCCCCCCCCCCCCCCCCCCCCCCCCCCCCCCCCCCGACAAATGCTCGCGCGCGCGCTCGATGCGATATCGCCCGCCATCGTGCCCCAGCGTCCTCCTCGGAGGACGGCACGGACGATCCCGTCAAGTCGTGGATAGAGACGTGCAAGGTCCTAGACTCGAGCGTCGAGGGCCTAGTCGACGATGCCATCCAGCGCGGCGTGTCCCTCGTCCTCGAGGGCGTGTCCATCCGTCCGTCTAGGAAGTACATCGACAGATTCGCCGCATCGGGCGGGACGGCGTGCGGCGTCCTCCTGGTGGTGTCCGACGAGGAGAGGCACAAACAGTTACTGCTAAGGAGGGGAATGCTCACGGGCAAGGCCGAGGCCGAGGAGCGGAAGGTCGCGAACTTCGATCGGGTTCGCAAGGTGCAGGAGGAGATGATACGATGCGCGAGGGAGAGCGGGTGGGTACTCATCGAGCAGCGCGTCGAACCCGATCCCCTCGACGTCGTGGCCGAAGAGCTGTATAAGGCGAGCGCGTGCATGGTGAAGGACATGCTCATGGACGAGCTCGAGGAGGACTGCGTCCTCCCGACGTCCGGCGGCGCGGGGGGGGGAGGGGGGACCGCGGTGCCCTTCGTTAATCGCCTCGTCCGGGCGGACGATCTCGTTCGGGCGGACAGGGGGCACATGGAGGTGGCTGCCGAACAATCGAAGGAGGAAATCGAAATATGAGGAAGTCCATTTCCTTTTTTTTCTCGAGGTTCAAAAAAAATGGCGTATTGACTTCCTATTTAACTTAGGTGTAATTCATGCGAGACGGCCTGTGCCTCAATGTTGTATTCACGAGACTAAGCCATTAGATTACTATCAATTTCTCTTCTCCTATTTCTTTGTCTACCAAATGAAGAATCCGCAGAGATCAGAAATAGAGTGGACCATAGCAGCAACGCATCTACTTCGAGATAACTGCAGCATAATCTTGTGACGATAGATTAATTCGTGCCTTTGCATCTTGTCAAAACTAAACACCTACGATACTCTTGGTAAACGAAGTGTTATAGTCGAGTTGTAAAAATGGGCAAATGAAGCATTATGGGTTTCCGAGATACGTTTGGTGTCCCGCATGTCGTGCCAGTAAAAGTTGAAATTTCATTTTACTCCTGTGAATGCCTCCCGATTTCAATATTTGCATACTACACGGTCTACTCGGTGAAGTTTGTCAAGTAGTAGGACAGTATTATGCCAGTAAAAAAATCATTGTTCCACTCAAGAAGTTGAAATAAAGTCCCTGGGATCATGGCCGCTCGAATCTTTTTAACCTGCATCTTTTTCAGGATTCTCATTAATTTGTTTATGGCTTTGGATCATCGAGGTACTTGACCTGAGTTTTCGGATTACACCGGAGTTTCTGCACCATCTTTACCAGCAATTAATTCATATCCAGGCTGCGAACGGAGGAGTGATTACAAGAATCAGACATAAAAGTTTTGCATCGTGCTTCCAAAATAAATAAAAATGCAGATCAAGACATGGGTTGGTACTAATTATTTTCCTGATGTTATTGCAGTCTCCGTAAATCGAACGGGGTTCAGAATATCAATGATTGGCTGCCAGGGTATTCAACCACTTTATGACGTGTAATGCATTCTTCGTCAATAATCACCTCAAAACCATGACATTCCGCATCTAAGGGGTCAGCCCCGCAACCACAGTCGAGCATACTCCACAATGAATTCTCCACATTATTAATAACATCTTCAGCTTCCGCTCCTGCTTCTGCCGCATTGTGAAACCATCTTGGGATGTCTTCCTCTTCTACTCCCAATCTCATGCACACGTCACGCGCAAATGTGCAGCAGTTCCTACGCAGTAAATCATAATCTGTTCCCATGTATTCGCGTGCCATGGAGAGGATGATTGCATGACCATCGGCATATGATTCTATTTGACGAAAGCTGTAGACATGCTTCGCTGCCTTAATTCGTTCGCCAGAAATGTTTTCGTTGTTATCACCCTGGTCAGACTTCGGTATTCGGATCCAAGTTCTTCTGGAGGTGTGTAGCTGACCAAAGTCAATAGTTTCTCTGAATTCGTAACCAGGCGATTCTTTTGGGATACAGGTGAATATACCAGACATGCCGATAACATTGTTAGCCCCGAATGAATACTCAACACCATTGACCTGGATTCAAGGACATATAAATGTAAGCACCGTGAAAGAATGGCAGCTCAAAAGTATTTCTTTACAAACCTCCACTCCCACATGGTAAGCACCAGTACCGAGCACATGACATTTGTCATTCACTGCATTGAAGCATTTCCCTATCGGAAAGTTGCAACTGAGATACGGCACTTCCAAAAACGAATCGTTTGTCAATAAATCGTAGATATGAATCTTCACATGATTATAATGGCGTTCTCGTGTGCCTGACCCAATGGCATGAGTTTGTCGAGATAATTTTAAAAGTAGTGCATCATCGTGTACAATCCCATCGGATTGAAGGATGCCGATGTCATGATGGTACGAGCCATAATGTTCTGATATTTTGGATCGAGCTAATCTAGTAGATACGGTACCGACTTCGGAGGCACACTTGTGGTAGCACAGTCTAGCCTCGATGTTTCCTCTTAATGGGGGCTCCTTGTCCTCGGAACCAGAAAATGTAACGGAGTCTGGATAAACCAGGCACAGGGAACTCAAATCCGACATCTGATTTTCCCGCTCGGCGGTCTGCATTCTCGTTTCCCCGACGACGGCCGTCGTCGTCAACGTCGCGGGCACGGGGATTCTAGGACCCCACGATGAGGAGTACGACGACGAAAAAGAATGCGATTTTCGCATTGTGCACCCCATCATCCGCGTCGTTCGATCGAAGTGTGACGGCTCGAGGAATTGGAGGTTGGGACATGAGGAATGATGGAAGGACGACAATTGTTGCGACGAGTGCACGACTATCATGGTCTCGTCGGCGTTGTCCCCGCCCCCTCTATTCCTGCCCCCTCCGCCCCCGACGATGATCACGTCGAGGTTTTCCCCCTCCGCGCTACCATTCAAGACGTCCGATGGACAGCCGGTCGATCCCGTTCCGCTCGATCGCACATCGTCGTCCTTATTCATCTTCGTCGTCTGTATAACCTTTGCATCGGTCGCGTTCATGTCGAGAGAAGAGGGGGTGCCGCATGCATCATCGCCGTCGTTGTTCTCGTCGCCACCACCCAAGTAATGAGCCAACGAATATCGCATACGATATCGTACATAGTAGTATCGCTCATAATCTTCCGATCGAAAAGTATCCACCCCCCCCTCCGCCGTCGTGCCAACGGATTGACGTCGTCGCATATCCCGCGCCACGCCGCGCCGCGCCCGTTGCTGCTGCCGTTGAAGCTTCGTTGAGAGAGTCAATTGTTTCCTGTTTCATAGTAGACACTCTGTATGTGGTTATACATACGTACTCCACTTATTCTACGTATTATTTAGCTCTCCACCCAAAATGCCATCTTTTCATCTTCATTCACATTTTCATTCCCGTCAGCAGCATTCACATAACACATATCGTATTTCCTACGAATCCGGTAACAGCTGTCGGGAATAGTTGTTATCAGGTCGCTAGCGACTTGCTAGCGACTTGCTGGCAAGTTGTCTGATTTTTTCTGGAGCAGACGCGTCGCGAGACGCCCCATCTGTCCCATGGCGGCAGGGGTACAGCTCCTGGTTCCGCCGGGATCAGCTCGCGAAAGGAGAGGACATCGACGTCTCGGATCGGTCTCTTCGCCAGGGGAGGGAGAACCTTGATCCCTATTGCTCTAAAGGGAACAAGGACATGGAGCAGATCGGGGGGGGCGACCTGGTCAACCTCATGACCTTCCTCCGAGCCTGCCCCAAGGCAACTCTGGAGGAGATGGCCGTTTTTCTCTACAACGAGGGAGTGCGTTACCTAGGGTGTGAGAGCTTAGCTGGAAATGTTGCCGACATGTCTTGACATGTCGGCACGACACATACGTGTCGCTCCAATTTTGGCCAGATGGGTCCATGTCGCCGACACAGAATTGAAGATGTCGTGGCAGTTTGTGTCGGCTTGAGCCGACATTTACCA
>JALLBA010000456.1:0-21928 GCA_036939675.1 Cyclostephanos invisitatus
ATATTGTTTACCAAGATGTGTTGGTTCTTAATAGCTAAATGTTATCATTGTCATCGAGATATCACTTCATGAAGCTAAGCTTTACTTAAATTTTCTTTAAGATATTCTGGACTAGACGAATCCGACATAAACTATAAAGCGTCATTCTAAACTCAAACATTTGACATCAGCTTTAAAGCTTCATCTTAGAAATTGTTGCTGTGATCATCAATTGATATATCATTTCTGCACTTGCTCCTTGAATTGACTCTTGAAAAATTGCTTCCCTTGCTTCATCAAATGATGCAGTAGAGTAGTAACTATCTAAATCAGCCACCTGCAATTCAGAAAGTTTAACGTAACTACATCAATCTTTCCCCCCTTAAAAGTATTGTCATGGATCACGGCTCTAGCATTTTTTTTGCATATGCAATGTCTTCCATGGGAAAACTGCCATCAGTTCCAACCTTTGTTCAACTTTGGTAATACTGTGTGGGTGGTGTTGCCCCTCTGGATGTCTGTCAGAGTCTGGACACCAGGCATTCCATCCTGAAGTAGAACTATTGCACACTGCCTGTGCAAATGGTGTTCATGCACCTCATAGCTTATAGTGCATAAGTATAAGCCAGATGACGTGCCAGGATTTTGGTGTTTGTAATCCCTCACTGTCAGCGATAGCACAGTACTGTGCACGCCACAAGGGCAGCATTCTCTACCAAACCATCCAAATACTGGAATTGGCTAAGCGGTGCACTAATTATCTGTTCTTACTGGTCCTGGTAATATCTGATTATTCCAAGGAAGATTTTTGTAAGCAGTTAAGCAATAATCTTAAAAACCTGGTTTAAGCTATCATCATGTGAGATTGTAGCATGCAATATTTGGGTTCAAGCTGATGCTGGTTATCTTATGTGCAGCCGATATCTTGGTCTGCCTTGCATATGCCATCGAGATACTGGTCCCAGTAATCCCATGACTTTCCTCTGGTGACAACATGCTGCTTATGCACCGTCAAGCATAATGACCGAGTCTCCTAGTAGTTGGATGTAGGCCGTCCATGTTAATGTTAATGAGTTGTCTTTCCAAGGGTTTTCAGACACCTTGCTCTGCCTTGGACGGACTCAGGTTAAGTCTGCCAAGTAAGGTCAAGATGTCTACCTTTCTTCTACTAAGGTTTATCCAAACACTAGTCTTGTGGTGGTTTGAAGCCTAGTTGCACTGGCTTCTATTGTGTGTGACCCAGTTCATACTACTAGGTGAACTCTGTATTGGTAGTTCACACTGGTTAGCAGGAAGGTGAACTGTGCCATGAATTTTAGTAGCCGAAACAAGTTTGCGGCTGTACTAATTACGATAAATAGACCTTTCAATGAGGCACATAGCCTTGGCTGTAGTAACTTACAAGTTGCCTAGGTCGCACGAATCATTCGAGCATCTTAAGAAGTCGACGAATGGATAAGCCCCACATATTATGCTTATTGGGCCCTAGCTCGCTAGCAAAAAGTCTTTTGCTGATCACTCTATAATGACTCGACGTTTAGCTTAAAACAATGTAATGTTTAATGAAAAATCTATTTTTAGATTATTTGGGCCCTCCTGAAGCTGTTCCAGAATTTATTAGACCTTTCATGTTTGCAATAAGAGAATCCCATCAATTATTGGGTTCCTACATAAGGAATCTCTCTTTCTTAATCATCCTTTAGCTTTTACAACTATGTATTAGCTGGGACTTCTTGCCCCCGAGTACTAAGCTTGCATGGTGGAATCGTCCCTTGAGACTTATTTATTAGAACTGTCCGTTCAAGACATGTTCCTTACTGCATACGTCGGCGACTTGCTTCTTTTAGCAATTATATTTGCTAACTATACTACTAGATAGAATGGCCTATGACAGAGCCCCCTACCATACAACAAATACCTGCGTAGCTTGTAGCCACTAGCTTCTTGCCCCCCCTTGTCTTCTATTTGCATTTTATGTACATTCGGTGTTGCAATCAAAGGCGCAACGAGTTTTCCCCCCAAAAGGAAAACACCTATAAAAAGCAACCACTTCACTCAGCATGGCACACCAAGACATTTCAATCAACCAAAAATATCAGGAACATTCCCTGTCCATGTTTTGGGATGATTCCGCAAACGTCCAATCATTGTGGTGGTGGGTGCAATTTAGGGGCCGAAAAACCATGATCCACTTGCATTGCCTGATTAGCTGTTTTGATGAGTCCATACACAAAAATGTATGCTCTTGGTTGCACATATTCACTGTCTTGGGGTCTGCAGTTCAAGGCGAATCAGTAGATCAGATGTAACCAACCCAGTGAATTCTTGGGTGAGTAGGATCCCCAGGTCAGGGTACCAATTTGAGCCTCATGATATTCCAAATACTAGTAAGCATTCCTTAATTTTATTAATTGGGTTGATTTATTCCTTCAACCCTCTAATAAGGTAGATTCGGGTTTGTAGGGTCGCTATGAGAGCCACAGATCTGAGCAACAAGCAGGAGATAAAAAATATCTACGGTATCTACTGCGGGTAAAAGCTCTCAATCCTAAATCAAAATCTCTTAAAAATATCGGGATGCCACTAAAACCAAGACAACATCAATGCCAAGTGTCCTGATCGGAGTCCCAGGTATGTTTCCGACATAATTGGGACTTAATATTGTATGTACAAAGTCAATGATATCCTCCTCCATTCTCAAGCAAGAGAAGCATGCTAAAAGCTTCCCTTGGGCTGGAACGAGGACGTAACGTCGGATGCTGCCGCGATGCACTCCGATGAAATCTCATCGCCGCACATCATGCGGATACGTTCACTTGTCGCGGGTAAGCGAAACTCGAAATATCCGGCAGCCCCCGATCCTTCCCGAGCCGCGGTCACCGCGTCCTTGATTGCGAAGAATACGCTGCATCCAAGGAAGAACGGCGGCTCCCCCACTGCCTTGCTGCTGTGCAGAGCGAAGGGATTTTTGCTATCCAATAGGGATACATTGAAGCTTTCGGGGACATCGTTGAATGCAGGGATCTTGTACGTCCCCGGCCCCGTTGTGTATACCCTGGCCCTCGGCCGGATCCAATTGTGATCGTCATCGCCGTAGATTACCTCCTCGATGGTACTCCAGCCCATCCCCTGAATGAACGCTCCCTCTATCTGTCCAATGTCGATCGCGGGGTTGATACTCGAGCCGACATCCACGAGTAGGTCGGTGCTTAGGGTTTTGTGATCGCCGGTCAGGACATCAATTTCGACTTCCGAAAGTGCGACGCCCTGGGTGAAGTAGTTGAAGGCACGGCCCCTCCAAGAGTTTTCGGGCATATCGTCTGCATAGCCATCTGGTTTTTCCTTGGTCCAATCATACCCGCAGCGATCGTTGTCAAGAGCGTAAAAACCATGGGCAGATAAGTCAATGCGGTCGAAAAAAGCCTTCTTTGCTACGTCTTTAAGTGCTGCGTCGGGTGGAAGAGAATCCCTGATGGGTTGGATGCGCTTCAAGATCTGCAGACACGCATCAAGTGATGCCATTCCATACAAATCTGTAGACATGCTAGCTGCCAAACGTTGAAAGTTATCTTATAAAATTACCCAAATTTTCATTACAACATAAATTCAGGGCAGACGATATTTTGTCTTTTTTTCCGCCATGTAGGCAGAGCAACCACACCAAGGCAATATAATGGTTATTCTTATCCACGAGGGATGCATTCAGGCCAGACTCAACCCGGTTTAATACATAAAACAATTCAAAACTTAACAACTAATGTCTTTTCCACTGGGATTCACAGATGGATTGGAACTTGGGGGGTTGGACATGGTATCTCCAATGATTTGGAACTGGGGGTTTCACTGGAATTCCCCGATGGATTGGAACTTGGGTTGGAGCAGAGGTTAGAACTTGGGTCCAGGCTGGGCATCTCCAACAGATTGGAACTCGGGGTGTAACTGGGATTCCACGATGGATTGGAGCTTGGGTCGGAGCAGGGAATGGAACTTGGATCCAGGCTGGGTATCTCCAATGAATTGGAATTTGGGGTCTCGCTTTCCCGGAAGAATTGGAATTTGGGCTTGTGCTGGGCACCTCTGATGGATTGGAACTCAGGGTGTTGCTGGGATTTGCGGATGGATTGGAGCATGAGTTCTCATTGGACATCTCCGATGGATTTGATCTTGCTGGGGTCTTGCTGGGATTCGCAGATGAGTCAGTGGTAGGTGAAGCCATCGTGGGAGAGTCTGTCATTGGGGAGTCTGTCGTTGGAGAGTCTGTGGTGGGAGAGTCCACGGTGGGTGAGTCCATGGTAGGAGAAGCCGTTGTTGGAGAGTCAGAGGTGGAAGAGTCCGTTGTTGGGGAATCCGTGGTGGGAGAGTCCATCATTGGAGAGTCCGTGGTGCTGGGAGAGTCAGTGGTAGGAGATGCTGTTGTTGGAGAGTCAGAGGTGGGAGAGTCCATAATTGGAGACAAATGCATGGTGGGAGAGTCCACCGTTGGAGAGTCCGTGGAAGGAGAGTCCGTGGTGGACAAGTCAGTGGTAGGAGGAGCTGCAGAGGTGGGAGAGTCCGCCATTGGAGAATGCGTGGTGGGAGAGTCCATCGTTGGAGAGTCCGTGGTAAGAGTGTGGAGGACAAGTCAGTGGTCGGAGATGCCATCATTGGAGAGTCAGAAGTGGGAGAGTCCGTTGTTGGAGAGTCTGTGGTGGGAGAATCCATTGCTGGAGAATCCGTGGTAGGAGAGTCCATGGTGGGTGAGGTAGTGGTAGGAGAAGCCATCGTTGTAGAGTCAGAGGTGGAAGAGTCCGTCATTGGGGAATCCGTGGTGGGGGAGTCCGTCATTGGAGAGTCCGTGGTGCTGGGAGAGTCAGTGGTAGGAGAAGCCGTCATTGGAGAGTCAGAAGTGGGAGAGTCCATTGTTGGAATTGGAGAGCCGTGGTGGGAGAGTCTGTTGTTGGCAAGTCCACGGTACTAGGAGAGTCAAGGGCATCATCTTTGAGTTGCAATATTAGCCTGGTTCTGGGACTGACTATGGGATCAATATCCTCGTTGCACTCCTCCTCCTCGGTTATCTTGATCTTGCACGAGCCGCTCACGTCGGATGTCAATTGAAGCTGCTTCAAATTTGGCTGCATCGGCTTGTTGATGTACTGGCCACAGGGTATGCCAAGTAGAAATCTACCTTGAGTTGTCCGATGAGATTGACATCGCCTCCTGGCTTTTTACCACCCTCTCACAATGCCTCGACAAATTTCTTTGTATTGCTCTGTGCTATCTTGCTGAGGATGTTCATTAATTCCAATTTGATTGTCCCAACGCCATTATCCTTGATGGTCACTGTGCCATCATCTTGGTTCACCTTAATTTGTATGGTGAGTCTTGCGATGTCAGATCTATTGGCATGGCTGCCACTGATCGAGAGGAAAAGCTTCTGGTCACATGCATCAGCGGTGTTTGATACCAGTTTGTATAGTAGTAGGTAGATGTCCATTCTTTATGACGTGGTTGACATCAGCCTCCCTCTGCAATTTGGCATTTGATAACAGTTCGTATAGTAGGTTGACATCCGAGTTCGAGTAGAGCAAATTGATGACATTATTCTATATGACACCATTGACATCGGCCTCCCTTGGCAATTTGAACAGAATAACAGGTTTGTTGGCCATGCCATTGCTCCACTTGACATCTTCGTGATTAGGACGGTGGAAGTAAAATAGTATGGCAGGTAAGTCAAAATCCAACGTGGGAATAGTGCAAGCTTAGCCACATAGGGTGGAGGAATGTGTGACGGAATTGCCTTGCACCATGGGAATCCACGACGACCCTGGTTCGGCAAATCTGGGGCAGTCTACGATAGAATAATTGGCATTCTTGATGCCACTGAAATATGGGTGCACAGGAGATGGCATAAGGATCTGATGGAGAACTGTGGGGCCATAGCATCAGAAGGAAGACGAGAGTATATGGAGCAAATAAATGCATTGGTGCCGCACCTCTTCAGATATATATCATTGTCCCAATTAGGAATGTCCTCCAGGGGAGAAGGGCCCGGCCAATTGGGGGTCAATGGAGCTTTGGCAACCAATCCATTCGCCTTGTTAAATGAGTTATGAGGATGAGGGCTACAAATTCCGATGTAGGCATAGTATAAAAAAGGGGTCGCCTATATGTCCAACCAGTGAAATTGTATGTTTTCCGGTATCGATTTCTACCTATTCCCACGTGAAAAACTCACTTTTTTAACATAAGACGGTGTTTTTCTCATCTTGAAAAAAAAACATACCAATTCGTAAGTTCCAGTTCATACTAAGGCCTCTCGTCAAATCATGTTAGTCCGTTGCAAGTTCAATTTGATGTGACATGAGGGTATGTCACATCAAATTGAATTTCGACACTCCAACTTCAATGACTACTTCCCTAATTTTGGGGGAACTTTTCTGTTTTTGTTCTGTCTGTGCTGAGGTGGTGTCAACCACCGTCTGTGGATTACAATTTTCCTTGCCTTGGGGGGGAGGGACTACCATATCATACTTGCGAATTTGTATTCTTCGCGTTTTCTAAAAACCTACAACTTCACTACTACCAGTTTGTAACCGCCAGTCGACCTACTGATGTGCAAAACATACCCGCTGAAACATATGAATTGAAACATTCTGAAAGCAAAACAACTACCATCTCATCCATACAAATTCGTATCCTTCACTTTTTCCATCTCATACTTATGAATTCATATACTTTGCTTTTTCCAAAAATCTACAACTTCACTACTACTTGTTTGTAACCACCAGTCGACTTACTGATGCACAAAACATACGCGCTGACACCACCATCTGCTAAAGACCAACCACATGTGCAGAAGAGGCCATCTGGCAAAAATGACTCAAACTAGAATCTGCTGAGAAATTGGAGTGACATTTTTTCTTGTCATAGGTGTCTTGTACGACATGATTTGATGGGGGAGTTACTTGACAAAAAAAGGGGGAAAAAGGGTGGAAATTTTAGTGATATCCAAGACAAAAATGTAACTTGTAATATAAACCAATTTGTACATCTGGAAAGCGATCTCGAGGTTGAAAATTTGATTTTGTCTTATGTGAAATAAGGGAGATTTTCACGTGGGAATAGGTAGAAATTGATACTGGAATACATACAATTTCACTAGTTGGATAGTCGACCCCTATTGTAAGAATTTCATGTTTCAACTTTGGCCAAAACCTGTAAGAGTAGACATGCTAGCTGCCATTGGAAGAGCATTGGCATCCTTATTGGAACTACAAATGATCATGAACTTGGATGTAAAGCTGATCCCAAACTTAGTAGGCGTGAAGCCTACCCCACACTTCTTCCATCTGATATTCTTGTTTAATTCAGCTGCCATGGCCCACCAACCAGAAATGTCCAGTGTGTTGTATAGCTGGTCCCACATGTCAGGGACTTTCCAATTGCCCATGGATTTGCCACATATTGTCACAAAGTAGCTTGTCCCCAGAGATGCCACACGCCAATGCCAAATGATCCAAGATATGCTTGCTTAAGATCATTCCCTGTGGTGCTCCAAAACCCCTGAATGCCATGTGGGGCAGTTGGCTGTCTTGCATGGTGCGCCTTTTGAATGGAAGTTCGGCCAGTAGTACACATTGTCTCCATGGAAAAGAGCACTATGGTAAGGTCAAACTTGCATCTGCCATTGTTGTATATCTGCACATCGAGAGGACAGAGCTTGACGGTGCCTTCTTCGTCAATGACAGCACCCACCTTGTATTTGGATAAAAATGTGTGCCTGCAACCAGTGATACTCATGTCAGTATCATGATTCAAAGTGGTACACATGTCCGGACTGGTATGCAGTCCCAATGTGCGGTGAATATTGCCATTCTTGGAGTTGTGCCAATTCTTTTCGATGTTGTTATTTGCCGTTGATGCAATACAGAGGCTTGGGAGAGAAACAAGAATGGGCCCACGTTCAAAATGATTGACGTGTGGGTAAAGCATGGACATGAGAAGGGGACAATGATATGTTGCCAATTTTGTCTGATGTGGACCTCTAAAGCTCAATAGCATGAGAAATATCAATTCAACACAACTTGAGCCAATATTGCACACGTCGGTTGATGGCAAACACAAGCTGGCCTCAAAAACACTTCTAGTTTCGACAGATCGTGTAGTGCAGGTTGCTGGGGCATTTGGTGAGGGTGCTGTCTTGGCTGAAGAATATCGTTGATGCCTTTTTGAACATTGGACTTGAATTCTGAGGCCGTTTACATCAGAAGGTACATGGGCTGATTGCATTAGTAATGCCTTGGTCTCGTCGACTGACTTCTGTTGCCCTTCCTCTGGAATTAGGTAGCGAACACGATAATCCTCCTGGTGGTTGTCCGTATTCAGCTCTTGCTTTTGGAAAGTGAAGATCGTGAAGTTGCTGGGAGTGCTGGAGTCAGCCCAATGGAACTGTCCGATGAAAAGGGCATTGGTGGTTCCCGATGCAAAGATAATGTCTGGTGTTCGTAAGTCTTTAAATTGATGCACTAAATTGTACTGAGCCATTCCCCCACTCTCTTGATTGAACATCAAACGTAGGCTCCAGGAGCTCTTTGGTTTCGTTGCCATGATGCTGCTGCTCTGCAGATCGTTTTGATGATACCCGGATGGATCTTCTGGTTCGGACCTTCTTCGAGTCCTCTCGGCTATCCTGGCATTGGATCAGTCTGTTTTGTATGTTGTTTGATTCAGCTAAAACTTTGGTTTGAGCTGAGAGTCTGAACATGAGTTGCTGCAGGAGAGATGGGAATGCTTGGTCGACTATGTTCGTTCTACTGTTGTTTGCTAACACTTGCACAGCTCATTGAGCTCCTCCTCCTTGAACTCCTCCATGGGAAATGCAGGCAAAGTGACATAGGGTGCTGAACTCTGCGATCTTGACATCATCTGAGAGAACAGAATAACTCATCTTGGGACAATGATTCCTCGACCGATGCCGTAAAGCCAGGTGTTAAGGTCGCCCCATGGTTGACTGGGTTGCCGTTCATTGCTGCTAGCTCCTCTGCTGCTTCTGCTTCAAATGCACTTGCCATTGAATTCATCAGTGGGATTAGCTCGAATGGATCCATTGAGTTTGATGTGATGATAGCATTGCAAAGTACTGAGCCTAGGATAAAAATTACAGACCCTTCGAAACCAACGAGGCCGTTTTGGTCTGGGTTTGGGATGTCTTCGACTTCTTGGGCTGTTGTGCATCCTGAAAGTTCGTCAACTGTGGGCACCATAATGTTACAATTTTGCGAGCACCGAGTTTAAATGGACGAGAACGCTGACTGCCTGAGGGCCCATCCCCAATATGCAAACCAACTTGCTTGCTGGTCTTGTCCTGGTTCCTCCAAAGTTCTTTGGGGAGTGTAGGAGCATGATTCCGTTGATTGGATTCAAAAATCTATGCAAATTAAAAGACAATTAAACTAGAAATAAAACATGGTTCTAAGATCAAACATCTTCCTCACAAGATCTTTTTCGTAACACCATCTGCAGGAAATATCCACAGAAATAAAAGACGCAATCCAGGTCATGAAGGATAAAGTTCTCAGCCTACCACTGATACGGATTCTCACATGAATTTATATCTAATGATTGGCGTCATTCACACCCCGCAAATGATGATGAAAATTTATCGAGTGATTTTGTGTGTCAGACCACTCTCCAGGCTTACTACTCCATGGTGGCCATAATGCCATCGGCACAACTCGCCGATGGATCGTTCCCCCCGGCGGGATCGTCCTCCGTCTCGCTCACATTCACGGCCTTGATCTCGCCGTCCACGACGTGCATGGCAAAGCGCTTGCAACGTCCCGGCCCTAAAACTCCCACGGGGCCAGGATGGGTAAGTTCCAAGTCGAGGGCCCTGGTCAGCTCCGAGTGGGGATCTCCCAAAAACGTCAGCATGGTGAGTGCCGTTTTTTGCGACTTGGCCCAATTCATCATCACCGCTCCGTCGTGTACGGCGAGGATTATCACCTCCTGTACCTGAATTGGGGGGCGAACCGGGAGGGGGGGAAGGGGTGCGAAGCATTGTTTCGATGATCAGATAGATCAGAAAAGGGGCGATTATTCGACAGGGCACGTGTCACTCACCCCCTTGGCGCGAAGAGCGTCTTGCTTCGCAACGTAGTCAGGGATTTGCTTCGTGCTTTGAGATATTGCCGCGGTAAATGAGGATCATTGCATCCAAAAGAGCGGTTAGGGTCATTATATTGAATCTATTGATGCATTCGAAAATGGATTTCCCGTCCATGGCAACGTATCCACTCACGATCAGGTCGGGGTGAAAGCACCCGGAAGGCCCACGATGACAACATTCCTTTTCTTGCAGTAGTCCTGAATGTTACTGCCATAATGTGACGGGGGTGGGATGACATAGAATACGGTGAGGAAATGGTCTCAATTGCAACTGCGCCATCCAAGAGCATGTCGTTTCAGAGTAATACTCACATCTTCTCCGGCGGGAAATTTTCTTCAGAATTAGAAAAAATTTGTATGGCAATGAAGTTGAATTTGCGTCGTGTGAGTCTTGCGCGCGATCACGACGAAAAATATAACAACCCGCTTTCGACAGTCGAACATCAAACGCCGATTAATGCGCCGTGATCTACCCATGTCAAGAACGAATCGAACAAAAGAATATGACACGGAACGGACACGAAGGTAAAATAATACGCAACGAGTACGAAGGCAGACTCAACTGTGCAGCACCACACTTGGGATTTGCGATCCCACCGTCGCGAAGGAACGGGCAGCGATCGCGCGCCTGCCAACGAAGGAGGCTGCCTGGTTTGCAATAACGCCGAGTAACATCGTCGCCGGTCAAAGTCGAGAAGAAGTATGGTATTAGTATGTGGTACCATACCAAGTGTCGAAATAGATTCCCGAAAAGATACTTCCCGCCATATTTTTCCTCTGTCTTCGGACAGACAGACGGACGGACGGACAGAAGGTCTTTTTCACATATGTAGGAATTACTATTCACCGATCCTCCAAAAAATTTCTTTCCTCTCAAAATTTGGCAGACACGACACGATGAACCAAAAAAGGACTGCCAGCAAATAATCCAGGGCCGCAGCATGCCGTTCAGAAATATGAGGAGGACGGTGCCGTTCACGATCGTGCGAATAATGACGCGTTATTATTCAACTTTTTCGATGCGAAGCTGAGCTGATACCCGCAGGATAGAAAATCCATTCCTATCAAATCTCTATCAAAGCGATCCTCCCTCCGAGCTCCCCATTTTTCTCGTATCATTATTACACTATACGCACCCCAAGTCGTCGCGATATCCCCCCCGAAGGAGAAACATGCGGCCTCGCAACATCATCGCGATCATTTGCATTCTGTCGTCCGGCGCCGTCGACGCCCAGTCCAATGGTGAGCGGTCGTGTCCCTTGTGTGTGTCGTCCCTTTGCCGAGCACAAAACGCACCATGCCTTAAAAACTCCGTATCCATCATCCCCTCAATCGTCGAACGCATGACACCCCCCCCCCCCCTCCCCCCCCCAAAAAAGCCAATAACGCGACCGAAATCCCCGACGTGTCGCCTTGTCCCGTCTGTCCGGACGGACTCACCGTGAGCGGCGATTCGATCATCCCCCGTCCGGAGGCGAATGGCTTCACGTGCTCCCGTCTCATCGACGTCGCGAGTTCCGGCGTATCCCAGGGTGTGTGCGACGAGATGCTGCTCGCCGAGGAATACTGCTGCCCTCCCCCCGCCGATGCGCCCTGCGACGTGTGCGCGAATGGCATCACCGTCGACCCGTCGACGTCCGTGGGGGAGGGATCGTCGAAGACGTGCGGCGACCTCGCGATCGATTCGCTGATCGTCGAGGACGGGAGCGACGTTTGCGATCAGATGCGACTCACCGAGCCGGTATGCTGTCCGGCCGTGCCGGATTCTCCGTGCGCGGTATGTCCCGACGGTGTCGAGAATCCGAATCGCGTCGTGTCGGGCGGCCGAACGTGCGACGAGATCGCGTCAAACGCGTCCCTCGTCGAGGACGCCAGCGATGCGTGCCTCCAGCTCCTCGAGGCCGAATCGGCGTGCTGTCCGTCGTCGCTATCGAATACGACGTCGCCCACGATTTCCCCCGCCTTCAACGACACCGCGATATTCGAATCGTGCCCCGTATGTCCCGATGGCATCACGGTACCCGCCGATACGAGCATCGGCGGCAATGGCAAAACTTGCGGGATATTGATCGAGGACGCGTTGACGACGTCGTCGGACGACGTCGGTTGTCAATTGATGAAGGAGGAGGAATTGACGTGCTGTCCCTCGAGGGCCGAAAATCCCTGTCCGGTATGTCCCGATGGCATATCCGTCGATGCGACCACAACCGTCGGATCCGCGGGCAAGACGTGCGCCGACCTACTGGTCGATAGGGAGAATGCCGAGGACGCCAGCGATACCTGCACGGGCATGTTCGAGATCGCCGCACCGGTATGCTGCCCGTCGACCCCCACGATCTCGCCCTCGTCGGGGGGGGGGGTCAACGAAACCGAGACCGAGTCCGTCGATGGCAACTCGACGATATCCCCGACCACCACCCCCACAGACGATTCGACCACGTTGGGCGATGTCGTCACTCCCTCGCCCACGATCGCGTCGTCTTCGAACGTCACATACGAGCCGACCGTCTTCGAGGAGGAGGAGGAGGACGAGGGACCGCCGACCCCGTCCCTTGCGTTCGAGACGGAGCCGGCGGCACCGGTGACGAGCGATTCGTCGTCCCGTTCGTCATACGCGGTCGTCGTGGCGCTAGTTTCCGCGCTTGGCGCCGTGGCCTACGTCGTCTGATATATTCCATATACCGGCGATGTTTCTTGGGTTCTTCTCTTTCTTTTCTCTGTCATGTGAATCATCTCGTCATCTCTCTAGGGGAGGGGGGCGAGAGCGCGCGATTCTTTTTCTACATCATTGATTAATTCATTTGTATTAAGATAACTTAATAAAAAAACGCGTAATCGAGGTTAGGGTGACTGAATCGGGCGCCCACACTTCAAAGTCGTCCTTTTCTTTTTTGACCGGATCGAGGGGAGCAAGCCGGGAGATGTGACCCACCCAAGGGTGAGAGAGAGAGAGAGTGAGAGAGCGGGACGAATGAGCGATATCCCTCGCCTCTCGTCGAAACGCGCCAAGGCAATCATATTTTCACCTCGATGGACCGCCATGCGGCAATCGTATCTCGTAATATCCAACCTCGATCGGCTCGACGAACGGCATATATTCCTCCTTAAATTTCGTCCATCTCTCATAATGCGGCGTTCGCTTATGCTCCTCGAATCCCGACCGTCCTCCTGTATATGCCTCGAACATGTGAAATAAATTGGGAATATTTACGTCCTCCCCGAATAGGNCCCGACCGTCCTCCTGTATATGCCTCGAACATGTGAAATAAATTGGGAATATTTACGTCCTCCCCGAATAGGTACGATACGGCATTCGGTTCGGTATCCATCGCACCGCGTTGATCCAGGCGGAGTTCGTCGAGGAACATATCGCGCATTTCCGGCCTCACTTGCATCGTCACGTCGAGGCAGAATAGCTTGACGCTCCCCTTTTCGCCATTTTCAACCTCACCATCATCATCGAAATGCCCCGCCGCGAGGATGGCATCGCGCACTCCCCTCGACCCCATGCAGACACCGCTTCCATTGACTTCGTCCTCGACGAAGAATTTGATGATCGGCTCGCACGTGAACGGCTCGGTATTGGCGAATATTTCCCATTTCGCAAAATGATCCGACGCGGCGTGTTCCTCGAAGCCATTCCTGTCGACGTACTGCTCGAAGAAGCGAAAGGAATTCGGCACCGATTCGTCCTCGCCGTAAACGTACGTGATGGCATTTGGTTCGGTCTTCAGAGTGCCCAGTTGATTGGCATTTATGCACCGTAGGAATTCGTCGCGTCGATCGGGCTTGATGTTCAGGATCACGCTCAGGCAGTACGGTGACGCGCCGTCGCGAGGACGATCCACGAGGTTGATCCTGTTGGCGTCAATGATATTATTATTTGACGGAGGAGGATTCGTCCTCCTGATGATGACGTCGTTCCCAGTCGTCACATCGGCACCGCCGCCGCCACCGCCGGCCATTCGGAGGGCGAATCCGCAGCATTCGTCGACTAGGAATGTGCAATGAAGTAGCAGGAGGGGAATACGGCGCGACATTGCGGGGGCGAAGGGTAAAAGAGAGGCAGTTGGGTTTGATGCCGCTTACTTGAACTTATCACGTGGGAATCGTCTATTCTGACTTACGAAAGTTTTACGCGCCTCAAAAAGAAGAGAGAGAGTATGGTACGACCGACCCTGCCTGTATGTACGACCCACCTCACAAAATAATTGTTCGTCTTATTCCAGACGCGCCATGGGGAATTCATTGAAGCATCATGCCACTAGCAGGGGCCCTGAGGGCATTGACCGAGAGGAGTACTTCGTTTATCATGGTAGGGAGTGGGAATTTGTACCGAAGGACGTGACTTGCGTCAAGGTCCATCCCTCCGTCAAGTCGATCAAGACTTGGGCATTCTACGGATGCAGACAGTTGACGACTGTGATTCTCAACGATGGGCTGGAGGAGATCGGGNAAGACTTGGGCATTCTACGGATGCAGACAGTTGACGACTGTGATTCTCAACGATGGGCTGGAGGAGATCGGGGATTTTGCATTTTTCAAGTGCACATCGCTCCAAGGCATCGTCGTGCCCCCCACCGTCAAGTCGATCAAGTATGGGGCATTCAGGGAGTGCTCAGGATTGACGACCGTGACTCTCCACGACGGGCTGGAGGAGATTGGGGCGAAAGCATTTGCATTTTGCCCATCGCTCCAAGGGATTGTCATACCCCCCTCAGTCAAGTTGATCAAGTATGGGGCATTCATATTTTGCAGGCAGTTGACGACTGTGACTCTCCATGACGGACTGGAGGAGATAGGGGAGAGTGTATTTTCATGTTGCACATCGCTCCAATGCATCGTCGTGCCCCCCACCGTCAAGGCGATCAAGGCGAGGGCATTCTGTTGCTGCTGGAGAATGACGACTGTGACTTTCCACGATGGGCTGGAGGAGGTAGGGGAAGAGGCATTTATAAAATGCGCATCGCTCAAAGCTATTGAGGTACCTCCCACCGTCAAATCGATCAATACTAAGGCATTCAAGGAGTGCTTAAGATTGACGACTGTGACTCTCCACAATGGGCTCGAGGAGATTGGGATGGGTGCATTTTTCAGGTGCACATCGCTCCAAGGAATCATCGTGCCCCCCAGCGTCAAGTCGATTAAGAATAGGGCATTCTGGGAGTGCTCAAAGTTGACGACTGTGATCCTCCATGATGGGTTGGAGGAGATAGGAGAGGGGGCATTTAACAAGTGCACATGGCTCCAAGGCATCATCGTACCACCCGCCATCAAGTCGATTAAGAATTGGGCATTCCGGGACCTCGAGGAGTACTTCGTTAATTGTGGTTGGGCAATTAAGAATTGGGCATTCCGGGACCTTGAGGAGTACTTCGTTTATTATGGTGAGGAGGATGAAATTGTACCGAAGGACGTGACTCGCGTCAAGGTCCATCCCTCTGTCAAGGCGATCAAGGCAAACGCATTCCACGATTGTGAGCAACTGACGACTGTGATTCTCAACAATGGGCTGGAGGAGATTGGAGAGTGTGCATTTGCTCAGTGCGCATCGCTCCAAGGCATCGTCGTGCCCCCCACCGTCAAGGTGATCAAGGAGAGGGCATTCAGGGTGTGCTTGGGATTGACGACTGTGACCCTCCACGATGGGCTGGAGGAGATTGGGGAGTACGCATTTTCCAAGTGCACATCTCTCCAAGGCATTGTCTTACCCCCCACCATCAAGTCGATTAAGGAGGGGTCGTTCTATGAGTGCTCAAGATTGATGACGGCGACCCTCCATGATGGGCTGGAGGAGATTGGGGAGTACGCATTTTCCAAGTGCTCATCTCTCCAAGGCATTGTCGTACCCCCCACCATCAAGTCGATTAAGGATAGGGCATTCGATGAGTGCTCCACATTGACGACTGTGACCCTCCATGATGGGCTGGAAGAGATTGGGGAGTATGCATTTCGCGAGTGCACATCACTCCAAGACATCGTCTTACCCCCCACCATCAAGTTGATTAAGGATGGGACGTTCGGTCTGTGCCGGGGATTGATGACTGTGACTCTCCACGATGGGCTGGAGGAGATTGGGGAGTACGCATTTCGCAAGTGCACATCACTCCAAGGCATTGTCGTACCCCCCACCGTCAAGTCGATTAAGAATAGGGCATTCGATGAGTGCTCGAAGTTGACGACTGTGACTCTCCACGATGGGCTGGAGGAGATTGGGGAGTATGCATTTGCAATGTGCAAATCGCTCCAAGGGATCGCCATACCCCCCACCATCAAGTCAATTAAGGAGGGGTCGTTCTATGAGTGCTCAAGGTTGATGACGGCGACTCTCCACGATGGGCTGGAGGAGATTGGGTATGGGGCATTTATGTGCTGCAGATTGCTCAAGGGTATCATCGTACCCCCAACGGTCAAGGCAATCAAGGCAAGGGCATTCGAGCAGTGCTTCAGATTGATGACTGTGACCCTCCACGATGGGCTGGAGGAGATTGGAGGACGGGTATTTTACGAATGCTCATCGCTCCAAAGCATCATGGTACCTCCAACCGTCAAGTACATTAAGGAGGGAGCATTCCGAGGTTGCTCCGGGTTGACGACTGTGACACTGTACGATGGGCTGGAGGAGATTCGGGTGGAGGCATTTTACAACTGCACATCCCTCCAAGGCGTTGTCGTACCCCCCACCGTCAAGGCGATCAAGGAGGAGGCATTCAGTGGGTGCCGGGGATTGACGACTGTGACTCTCCACAATGGGCTGAAGGAGATTGGGGCGAAAGCATTTGCAGGGTGCACATTGCTCCAAGGCATCGTCGTACCCCCTACCGTCAAGTCGATCAAGGTTTGGGCATTCTATAAGTGCTCGAAGTTGACGACTGTGACTCTCCACGATGGTCTGGAGGAGATTGGGGAGTGGGCATTTTTCCGGTGCACATCGCTCCAAGGCATCGTCGTACCCCCCACCGTCAAGGCGATTAATAGTCGGGCATTTAAGAAATCTAGGTTGAAAAGAGTTGTGTTTTGCCGAGAAATCGAGGAGTTTGTGTCCTGCAAGGCGATGCGGGGTTGGTGGAGTCGAGGTGTTAATGAAAAGTCGCTGCGTACTTACGGCTTTTTGCGTCAATGTAATATACCAGAACGTTTGGGACTGGTCCCATTACTAAGATGGCAGGACAATGTTTACGAAATGCTGAGATGCATCCCATCCAAGTCCATCTGGTTGGATGCTCACCTTGATTCCATCGATTTAAAGATTTCCTTCTACGAATTTTTGATTGAAGAAGGTTCCCCTATGTTGGAGCTAGCCATATGGAAATCAAGAAGTACCCAGAGCTTTTTCCAGGACGACGATTTTATTTCAAATATTTTATCCTACATTATTTAACTGATGGTTGCGTCATTAACTTTGTAATACTATCCTGATGGTTGCGTTGACAGTACTATCCATTATACTCAATCTATCCACATGTCATTCTTAACGTAATCGAATATCTATATCGTCTCCTCTCTGCTTTGATGGTCCACGAGGTCATTTTAACGACATGACCCCAAAACACCCACCCCCCCACCACCACCAAATAATTATCGATGACATCACCGTCGAGTATTTGAAGGGCAGGATATGATATGGAACATGACCAATGTTGTGTGCGTGTGTGTGCGGTGGGGGGGGGGTGGGGGGTGTATCTCCCCCCCCCCCCATATCTCCATCGTTCCATCGTCCAATTCGCCCTCACAGGAAGACGTCGGCATCGTTCGGTCCCGACGCGTCGTCCCTCGGTCCGTTCATGACATTCCCATCGAGATCGAACTCGTACCCGTCGAGTCCCCACTGGCTGAATTCCGCCGGCAGCAACGTGCGATCCCTCACGGCCCGAATGTACTCCGGCGCCATGGTCGATCCCATGCACGCCTTCCCCACGACGACGCCGTCGTATCCCACCGCTAGCAAATCTCTTCATCTGATCGGTATTCGATAATCCTCCCCCCGCGATGGTGATTATCGGTCCGCCGGATCCCGGGAACATGCCCGCCAATTTGATGGCCTGATCCATGACCAATTTTCCGGTGATGCGATCTCGATTGTTCACCATGATATTCTGAGCGAGCGAATCGAGCGCCGCGCGTACCTCGTTGTAGGTATGACATTCCACGATCGTTTCCAATCCGATGATCGTCGCGAGGTTCAGAAAATTCTCGAGCGCCGGTCCCAATACCGATGCGCAAAGCACGATGCCATCGGCCCCGGCGTCCTTCGCCAATCCCAATTGTATCTCGTCGACGACCACGTCCTTCATCACCACGGCGACGCGATCGTTGATCGCGCGAACGGCCCTGACGGCCGAACGCAATTCGCTGACATCGCCGCCGTACGAGTGATAATCGACGTTCACGAATAGGACGTCGGCGCCGAGACGCGCCATGGCGCCGGCGACGTCGCCGGCATCGTCGTACCGCGCGAATATCTCGCCGGGATGGCTCATTTCGCTCCTCCTCTTGATGTCGACTATGAAGCTACCTCGTCTCATGGACGATTCTACGATGCCCGCATCCATCATCTTCTCGGCCCGTTCCATCTCCTCGTGCGACTTTCGTCCCTCGTCGTACGCGCGACGCAATGCCGCGCCCAGTCTTTTCTTCTCGATCCCGTCCTGCGAATACGACATGGCCATCCGTATCGGATCCGAGAGCGACGAGTGCTGCAGGTTGAGTCGTCTCATCTCGTGTTCCTTCCGATGGACCGCGGCGTATATCCCACCGTTGCCGTTCCCCCCCATGGAGGAGGAGGGGACGTCGTCGTCGTCGTCGTCGTCGTCGTCGTCATTGCGAGGACTCGAGAATAACGACGAAGACGACGACACCGCGTGACTGCCAAATATATGTACGCTGTTATCGCAGAAGTGAGGAGTGGGACGACGTCTACGCGGATGAGGAAATGCGTCCCGATTGCGGCGGGACGATCGGATGCCGACGACGATTCTCGAGCGAAGGGAGGACGTCGTCGACGACGTCGATGGAATAGTAAGAGTAGTCGTGGGGATGACGAGTGCCATTGCTCCGTTGCCATCGATATCCAGTAGTAGATGGAGGAGGATTATCCCCGCGGCGACGAAGGCGGGATGACGACTAGGGACGTTCATCGTGGGTGTCATAGAGTTGGTGAAGGATGATTGGGGGGGGGTAGGAATAAATAAGGGAGAACGAAATAAATATCCACAGAAGAAAAAAAAATCTGTGGTGATGGGATGCCGATTTTACCGTTTCCGTAAAGACTGCGTGGGAACTCTTACTGCTCATTACAACAACAACAACGACAACAACAACACAACCTCATGAAATAATAATATGCAACCGCGTGCCCTCCTCCTCCCGATCATCGCCCCACCTTCCATGTTCCGCATCGTCGTCGTCGCCATCTTCGCCATCGCCGTCGCCATCGTCGCCACCGCGGAGGAGGATGGTGGATCGTGCCCCGTCGATTCTGCCACCGCCGTTGTCGTTCCAACGCCATCGTCCTCCCTCGCCGAATCCACCCCTTCCTCCTCCCCCCACTGCCGTCTGTTCCTCGCCCCTCGGAGGGATATCGAAGACGACGAATACGACGACGAACGCGTCGAAACCGACGACGACGCATCGCGAATGCGACGGCGCGAGAGGAAATTGGGATTGTACTACGCCGGCAAACGACCGCTTTCGAGGGGGACGGCGCTATCGCCCCCGGGGGGCGACGTTTTGTTCCACCTAATCGACGTCACCCTCGACATCGAACACGACGACGACAATGACGACGAATCCCCCCATGCCTTTTCGCATGTCCGATATTCCCAATTGGCGAAGTGGCGCGAACATGGCTACATCGTCAGCTCGCGCGCTTCCGGCTACGGCGGGAATTACGAGGGAATGGGCGACGTGCATACGGCGTTGTCCGGCATGGGCGCTCTCTCCTCGTCACATTCGTACTCGCCTTCGTCTTCGTCATCAAACGCCATCATCTCGTCGTCGTCGTCGTCGTCGTCTAGGAGTGTCAAAATGCCGAACGCTTGGACGCCGATGCACGAAATCGACGAGTCCGGCCTGTCGCGATACGATTCTCCATTGGCGGGATCGTTCACGTTACATCACAACCAAACGTACTTCGTAACGTCGAGGGATGGCATGATGGACGGTACGGAGATATTGGTCGATCGATATGGCGATTGGTATCGGAACGATGCGTCGAGGAAGGGACGGGAACGGCGAATGGACGGGGTTGTGGTCGAGGTGGAGAAGGAGGGGTATGCATCGACCAGCGATCGCACGACGTCGATACGCGAAAAGGGGGTATGCATCGACGACGTCCATTACGACATCAGTCCTCATGGGCTCGGTCGGGGCGTAATCGCATCCCGTGCACTGCGTGCGGGCTCGATCGTCATGCCGGTTCCCGTATTGCCATTGCCTCGAGACGAGGTCATGTACCTGAGGCACGAGGAACGGAAGAGGGCGATGAGGTGGTATCAACAAAAACGACGACGACGGGACGACGAATCGACGACAACGGTCACGAATACGACGATGGGGGAAAGGGGGGATGCGAACGACGAACGCGATGGCATGCCCGAGCTCCCGCCGGGGATGAGGTGGAGGGAGCAGCTGCTCCTCAATTACTGTTTCGGGCACGTCAATTCCTCGGTATTGCTCTTTCCCTACGGACACGCGAATTACGTCAACCACGCACCGTCGATGTCGCTTTCGTCTTCGTCGGATGGCACCGGCAGAGGGCCCGTCGCCAACGTGGGATTGCGATGGTCCGAGAAATTAATGCGAATGGACGAATGGGACGCCGCTCCCGTCGATCCTCGCTCGTTATCCCCCGCGCAGCTCATGGGGCGATCGAATCCCGAGGGACTCGTGTTGGAAATGTTCGCCCTCGCCGACATACGACGGAACGAGGAGGTACTATACGATTACGGCTCGATTTGGATTCGGGCGTGGGAGGATCACGTTCGCGATTGGAACGAAAACGTTCGTGCCACGGCCGATGCATCCCGCGACTATTCCCCCGCATACGTGATGGACGACGTCGTGTCGACGTTGCGCACGGCGGAGGAGCAGGTCAATTATCCGTATCCCGACAACGTCTTCACGGCGTGTTTTTACCGTTACCATGCGCCGCGCGACGCTCGGAACGACGAGTCGCGACGATCCACCATCTCGGCGACATATCCCGGGAGGGTGGGAGGAGCGACAACGACCGAGTCGCATCCGTGGAGGATGACGCCCGGACTATTCGACATGATGTACCTGCGTCCGTGCAAGGTCGTTTCGCGCGAGGCCGTCGTCGATCGTCGTAACGCGGCGGGAGGCGGTACCACCGGTACGGTCTACACCGCCATCGTGCAGAATAGGCCGGGTCTTCCCCCCAACGAGCGGATACCGAAGGGGGAGAGGCACGTCGTTTCCGGCATCCCCCGCGGCGCGTTTCGATTCGTGGATCGTCCGTACACGAGCGACGCGCATCTCGATTGGGCATTTCGACATAACATCGGATTGGAAGGGACTGGTCTGTACCCGGAGATATGGTTAGACCTTGCTTAGTATGCAGTCAGACTGCATCGCAAGTGTCGCAACGTTTGGGGGAGAATGCAACTCGGGGCAGGAATAGTGGAACGCAGAAATATCATGGTGAACAATCGAGATCGCATGACGGGGATGTTGGTCATGGATCAGACAGGTGAAACGGCGGGCATGTTCCCGGGATCCGGCGGACCGATAATCACCATCGCGGGGGTTTGGATTAACGAATACCGATCAGATGAAGAGG
>JALLBA010000457.1:0-18060 GCA_036939675.1 Cyclostephanos invisitatus
CGCGACTCGGATGGGGGAGGAATCGAGTATCTCTCAATACTCGATCAACCCTCGCAATCCCATTGTCGCGACGCCATTTGGCGGCGTCATCTTCCCTCTGGAACGCGTCCATGATCGCAAGGGAGGATGGCGACGATTAGTCAACGATGGTGTGCTGGGATTGAGCATCGTGTCGGCTGCGGCGGTGGAGGGGAAGCGGCGCCGATGGAGAGGATGGTCGATGGGGTCGTAATGGAGTGACTGCGCAAAGGACGGCGTCTCCCGGCGATCAGCGGCGGCGGGGGAGGGCGTTGAGACCAGCGGAAGCAGTGACTACGGAGATATTTTGTGATTTTTGGCTCAGGGTCATGTAATTCCTAGCCCTTAGTTAGCCCTTAGTTAGCCCTTTGTCAGCCCTTAGCTAACCCTTAGCTAACCCTTAGAGTTAGCCCTTAGTTAGGTCCTGACGTCAATTGTTCAAGTTCGGTAGTATCTGATACTTAACGCACCGACCGATTTCAGCTGGTGAAATTGGTCGGGGAACCGCAGCTCCTCGCCAAAACTTTTCGTCCGTTTTTTGTTCCCGCCAAATAGGCGGTTTTAGATTTACCAGTCTTATGTAAAGTTCTCGAACGGAAAATAAAATCTTGAGTTCTTCTTTCGTCTTAACCATGATGACCCAAGAAGACGCAGGCGGCGATGGCGACCTTTCCTCGCCCCTGCTTTCTGAGGATGCCTATGCGGCGAGTGCGGGATCGGGAATGGGAGGAGGAGATGATGCGGACGGGGGCGTGATCACCCTCCACGGCGAGGCCGTGGACATGCGCTACATGTTCGGGGGCGCGAACACCGGCGACGACGACGCATCGAGGGGGGGAGGGGTGGGGTGGGGAGCAGGAGTAGGGGTAGGACTGCGATCGTCGCCGTCCTCCTCCCTATCCTTAGGATCGATAGTCACGACTAACCCCCGTCCTCACTCTGCGTCGGACCGGACGAGGCGCGCGATTGGATCGTTCTACCTCGCGGCGCGCCGTCGTCTGCATGCCGTCGTCGGCAACCACCGTCGCACCAAGTCGGGAGGAAGAGCGTCGTCCTCCCGGGGGGACGATCTTCGTCGTCGCGATGACAATACCGGTACCGCCGGGAGGATCGCCACATCGTCGTCCCTCTTCGGCTCGTCCGAGACCCCCAATATCGTTAAGGTTCTGATACCGATATTGATATTCATCAATCACGCTCTCTTCTACAAGGGACAGACGCTGCCGATGTGGAATCTGTCGTACACAATCGACGTGAACGTATCGGCAAGTGCCACCACGGTCAAATCTAAGGCTGCCATGGACGTGCTCAACCTGCCGCATACGTACTCGTATGCACGGAAGGAGGAGAATAGGCTGATCGAAACGTTCACCTATATGGACGCGATAAACAAATTGTGGAAGGGGGATGGTTTGGGCGATGCGAAAGAATTGTCGAAGGTCGCGGCGGGATTATTGGTAATCTTCTCGGGAATATGGCCACATCTCAAGCTGTTCCTCGTGGTCGTGTGTTGGTTCCTACCTTTCCGGCATCGCTTGGGGAGGAGGCCGGGGATTGGGGACGATGCCCTCGACGATGTCGTCGACGGCGATAACGGCAACGGGGGGAATAATATACGTTATACGCGCTCGCTCATGAGCAGAAGGATAACCGGGATATCATCCGGCGGTGGCGGCGACGGTGGTGGATCATCCGCATCATCCGGACCGCGATGCGGCCTATGCTGCTCGGACGGGCGCAAGCACGAATCCCAAACTATGCGCTCGCCATTCCTGCGCACGCTGTCCACCCTCGGGAAGTGGTCGCTTGCGGACGTGTTGGTGGTATGCATACTCATCGCCGTGTTACACTTGGATTGGACCGTGCATCCCGACGAGATACGGAATGGCATCGAGGAACAGCTGCCGGTGCTCCTGGATTATGCCAAGGGGAAGTACCCGGACGCCGTCGAGGACTGCACGGCGCTATTGAAGTACAATCAGGGTTGCAAGGTCGGCGAGGCCCTCGTGATACACTATCCCGCCTGCTTCGCGTGCGAGACGTTAATTAACAACGCATATTCCCATCCCGAGTGGACGGCCGGGGAGGGTCGGGATATACTCGATGGCATAACCCTCGAGGGGGGGGGACACGCCCAGCTTCGCGTCATGGGCATGTCCGGGACATATTACTTCTGCGCCGCGGTCATATCTAGCATACTATTGAGCCTGGCCGTTGACGTGTTCGACGCGAAGGATCGTAAGCGAGTGGAGGAGGGTCTGTTGGATCGGTGGGACGCCGGCAATGACGGGGGGGTGTCGGAGAACGAGTTGGAGCTTAGGAACGAATCGAATAAGGGATCGCCGTCGAGGTCGAACGGCATAATACCCTCGTCCTCTCCCCGAAGTTACATGTCGGCGACGTCATCCCGAGCCGGCGATCCGTATGCGAGGCTATCGGGTGGTGGCGGTGGCGACGATAGCCGCTCGTTACGACATCAATCGTACGCGACGCCCTCCCCCACCACGAACTGCCACCTGCTCAAGCGAGCTGTCCTATTCTTGCTCTCCGTTTCGTCGCTACCGCTCGTTCTTTACGCCGTCACCCTCCCCACGATGCAACGCCTCGTTTTCGGCGGCGGGCCGACGCTCCTTCACGAGGTGCTGGGGATGATTTGGGAAAGGGAATATTCACTCACCTCCTTGGTGAAAACTACGGGAGATGCCGGGGGGTGGGATAAATTCCTCATGCTGACCTTTGGCTTATTTGCGATCTTTGGACCCATCCTTCGTTCGATTTGCCTGTTGCTGCACGTCCTCTTGGGACTTCCGGAGGCGTTGCTGGGCGAATGCATCGAGCGGCCGCGTCGTCGCACGACGTTGCGCTTGGCACTCTACCGGGCGACGTCGACCTTTCGGAGGGCGTTGCTGCCCGCCATCGATGCGCTTGGGGCATTTTGCTGCTGGGAGGTCCTCATCGTCGCCCTGTTCATGATTCAATGGGAAATTCCTTCCATCACTGACACCATCTACCAGGACGATAGGTGTCGGGAAGCGGATCCGGAGCATGGCCGGACGTGCATCGAGGTCCAGTTCAACGCAATGGATAGCTTTTTGACTGTCGGGATGGCGTGGCTCGTCCTGACCGTGGGTAGTGGCATGGTAATGGCAATGGCCGGAGATTCCGATGGAAAACACCCGATAGAACAAGATGATAATCGGTATGAGTTTGGCCAGCCGATACCGCGAAGACGAGCTAATCTAAGTCGCGACAGTAATTGGTGTGGCTACAACATGGTAAGCACAACGGAGCAACCCGCAGGTACTGCAGGAAGCCAAGACGACGGCGAGTATTTTTCACCGTTGCAACAGCAGGATGACGTCGGAGACAATGGGCTCGAACAAATCGTATTTGTCTAAATAAGGATTCAGCAGTCATAATTATACTAAGCGCTGGAAATTCAATTCGGTCGCAATGCTTCTTGCACAACTAACATATGGCAAACCGTTGAGCTCCAAGAAAACTAATCACATTTCATGTTCAAGAATGGACATCTTAGCCAGTCCTTAACGTGTCTCGAACAACATGCATTTAACTAAAATAGGTTTCAATTCTCATTACTATAGAAGGCAATGAAGATTCAATTCGGTCGCGAGAGCTTCTTGCGCACAACTCCTTCTAGGAGCAGAGCATCTAGCATCCGAGAAAGGCTAATTCCATTATCACGTTCAAGAAAAGGCACCTTGGCCGATCCTGAACGAGCTAACGATGTTATCCACCGTCTCCCTCTCCTTGCTCCCCTTCTGTTCGAACTTGACCGCGTTCGACGTTGTCAGCATCATATAAACGTCGTTACCAACCTGATACGACTCTATCAGTCCCCTCCTCTCCACGGTCTGGACGCCACTTCCCGTGACGGTATCGTACTTCAAAACCAATCGACGACGCGATGCGCACGACGACGACGACGACGACGGGGTCGTCGGTTCATCCTTCGAGTCGCAATCGACGATCATCTGGGATCTGGATATCCTCCCCCCCTCCGCCACCACCCCACTACGTACGACGTCCCCTATCGGATTTAAAATGACGTCAGCGAACCACTGCCTATCCACACTCTTGAGGTCGGTCCCCTCCGGCAGGGTGGCGCGAAGCACGTACAGCTTGTCCCCGTTCCGTTGATCGACGTACTGTATCCCCCCGCCGAGCTTGTCGAGCTGAAGCCAATCGGTGGGGAAGTCGAAGGCTATGGGAAGGTTGCTCCTGGGATATGATTTAGGAGCCTCCACGTACCCCTCGTATCGGGTGAGGAGTTTCGTGAGACCGAGCGGACGCAGGGATGGCAGTCCACCCGATCTGTAGGCGTAGATGGCGACTCCGGGAAGTGGACCTGGAGAGGAAGACGATGGAGAGAAGAGTGACGTGTGTCAGGGGATGACGAGGGACCGTCCCGAGGGCGACAACCGAATTACGTGGGCAGGTAGTCATGAGAATAGACGATCCTGGGAGCAAACGTCGGATCGTTGAAAGAAGTCAAACGCACCGGCGATGTCATCGGCAAATGCCGAGGGGATCCCCCCCAGGAGGGACGGTAGGGACGAGGTGGCGATGAGGGCCTTCGCGAGGAATGCCTGACGAGTGGTGACCGAGACCGACGTCGTCGGATCGTTATTGACGACGTCGCCATGGCCACCCAGGACGACGTGGGAGAGACTCGCCGATCGAGGAGGGAGAAATCCGTGCGATTGAAAGGCCGTAATGGCATGGAGGTACGGGAAGAATCCAACGAGGAGGGCGGAGACTTTCATTGTCGTTCGCTCCTTGAGATGAACAAAATAATAATGCGTTCTACGAGGTATTCTACTTACGTACACTGTAAAGTACGCTTACGATACGATATCTTCTGTTCAGTGTTTTTCAGGCGGGAGACGGACTTTTAAGAGTGCTTCGGCTTCACCAAGTCAGGTTCCGCTAGCCCTATTCTACGCCCCATCCAATCCCACAAACCCCATCGTTCGGATCTCCAACCAACCATGAGGATCTCCTCCGCCATCATCGACCTCCCCTCCCCGTCCCACCGCCTCCTGTTGATCCTTCTGGCCAGCATATGCTGCGAGGTGGCAAGGTCCTTCGGCCCATCATCGCCTCTCGTTTGCCCCGCGGCGAGGGGTATCACCACCCCCGCCGCCGCCATCGCGCGACTCCGCTCCTCCTCGATTAAATCCTCCACCACCGACCAAGCGTCATCGACGACATCATCTAGTATCTCGTCGCTCGAGGGGGAGGAGGAGGACGAGGAGGTCAACGCGAGGCTGAGGCGGGATCGATACGTCGCGACGAATCGCTTCACCGTACGGCCAGGACGGGAGGCGAAGTTCGAAAGGAGGTGGGCGAATCGCAAGTCGAAATTGGCCAGCCTCGACGGCTTCCGATACTTCCACCTCATGAGGAGGGTCGACGTAGACGGCGCGCCAAATTCCGGTGAGGGAATTTCCGGGTTTTTCCTTTTTCTTTCGTCTTCCCCTCCAGTGAAGTGCACCCCCCCCCCCCGCCCCCCCGTCTCCTCCCTCTCTCCCGCTCGGCGGCGGCGGGGGAACGGAATCGAATCGAGATCTCAAATATTCCCCTTCACCCACGCACGTACTCCCTAAACATGCCATCGTTCGTATACAGGCGTCGATCCCCTCGGATCGTCCGATCCGTTCGGAAACTACGTCTCCTTCACGATATGGGCCGAGAAGAAGAATTTCAACGCGTGGAGGAGCGGCGAGGCCTTCAGGGAGGCGCACGGCGGAACGTCGTTATTCGCGTTCGTATCGACGATGGTGGGCTCGGCGATGGTACTGAGGGGAGCGCCGCGTCCGGCGTTCTACGACGGACTGCTCCATCAGAGCGTCGTGCCGACTTCGGTGCCCGAGACGATCGACGGCTGGAGGTCCGTGAATGCCGACGGCATATCGATACTCCCCGCCGAGTGCCTCGTTGCATGCAATCAATTCTACGTCCCATACGAGAACTCGGTCGAGTTCGAGAAACGGTGGAGGGACCGCACGTCGAAATTGGCATCGTGCGATGGATTCGTAAGCTTCGATCTGCTCAGGCGGGACATTAAGGCGAAGGGGCACGGCACATCGCCCATGGGGGAGGAAGAACCGACGTACATGACGTGCACGATATGGAGGGACCGATCGGCGTTCGAGGGTTGGAGGTCCGGATCGGCGTTTAGGGAGTCGCACGGCGGATCCAAGGTAGGCGAGGGGGGGGGAGAGCAGCAGCAGCCAAGAAAGCCGCTCTGGTCGAGGCCGCCCGTGCCAGTCTTCTACGAGGGGACTCTGGTGATCAGCTCGCCCGAGGGCGCTTAGGGGGGGGGTGGGTAAAGTGGGGAATGTGCATTCAATCGAATAAGGCGTTGTATGAGATAGGGAGGATCACTGTTGAAGTGCGCGACGTGATTGTGAATAAGTAGCTCGGTAGTTGTTCACAGATCTCATCCTCGACCGTGGGGTCGTTGGATTTAACAATATCAAACAGCATCATCGTCGCATTGTCTACGATGCTGAATGATGCCGATTGCGTTCCTCGGTTGTCTGGGCGGCCCAATCCGATATTGTCCTCCTCACGATTCTGCTCTTGAGTAACATTTCTTCATATTCGTCGTTCGAGTCGCTTAGCGCGGTTATTGCCCCTCCACATCCGACGCTTGCCTTCCACGTCTCCGTGCCGTCTTCATTTCTCTCGGCGTCGTCCGATGGTGTCAAAATCGCAGATCGAATGACAATGTTCATGTCCATGCACCCATTCAAACTGATGTAGCCCAGACATCCGGAGTACGGACCCCTGCTTACCCCCTGCTCGATCTCGTCGAGGATTTCCATAGAGCGCTGCTTGGGAGCTCCCGTCATGCTCCCGCCGGGGAAGCACGCCTCGATGACATCGATCGCGTTTGCGGCATTTCCATCCAGCGTCCCCCTAACGGTGGAGACCATCTGATGGACCGTGGCGTACGATTCGATTTGCATTAGACTCGGTACGTGCACCGATCCGACCTGGCAAACTCGTCCTAGATCGTTCCGTAGCAAATCCACGATCATTAGATTTTCCGCGCGATCTTTAACCGATTCTCTCAATTCCGTGGCGATTCGCGAGTCGACCAGCCTCACGTGTTCGTCCGATTCGACGACTCCGTCGACGGTGCCGGCGTAACGTGCCGCGGTGCCTTTTATTGGTTTGGATTCCACGACGAACTGTCGCGCTGGAAGACGATGCTGGCCTAGACTCTTGGCATCCTTATTCAACGTTGATGGTGTGGTCGACCGGGCCTTCTTTATCGAGAGGAACCGCTCGGGCGACGAGCAACATATGGATACAGAGGCGGTATTATTCTTCTGTGACAGCGAAAGCGAGTCATCATCATGATAAAAATTCATAAACGCCGAGAAAGGAGCTGGATTTCTTCGACGAAGTAGTTTATAAAGCTCGAACGGAGATTCGTGGTCCCGTGTCCCTTTGGTGGGAGGTGATAGTTTTGGGGGGAATCGAAGTTTCGCCTCGAGTTGATTCGTCAAGCAGAGCTCGTAACTTTCTCCGTTTCGTATCTCCTCGTGGGAACGCGAGATGTCATTCTTATATTGCGCCTTGGATCTATTAGGAACGAATGACACCTCAGTGGTCTGGGACGTATGATTTGTGGACGGCATCTGTTCCATGCCTTGCTCGCCTCCCATGAGTTTTATTTTTGATTCTATTCTACGCATCCAGGACATAGTATCTCGTACATGGTATGTATCTGTAACATTGTTCCTTGTTATGCCGATCATGTACCAATCACCGGTTTGATGATCGTACAGCAAACTCCTGTCGGCGAAGAAAAACGATGCAGTTGGGATACAATGATTTGTTTTTGAACAAGGAGAGAAAGAGCCGTCTTGCTCGTCGGCATTCGACGAAGTCAAGTCATAACCCCTAGTCGCGATTTGGCAATCGTCTCCGCCTTCCCGTTCGAAGATTCGGCATTGAGTTTCATGACGAACTTCGTAGCCGAGGTATCCAACGTAACCTCCCCGGTAATCGAAAGGGACGATTAGCTCGTTCCCACGCATACTCAACGCTCCATCTTCTACTCTCTGTTCGTTCGCAAATTCTTCCATCCAATGCAAACTGTATTTAGGATTCGTTAACGTTGGCTCAACTTCATCATAGGACTCTTCACTTTCGTCGAAGTCGACAATTTCTACATGATCAACGAACTCCCGTTCATGCGCCAGCCTTCGACGGAGGTAGGATAGAATATCAATGTCCAGTAGCTCCGACCCCACCGACTCCTCCCCTTCCGTCTCGTCGAGCTCGTTCGACAAGACCCGTAATCCCCTTCGCTCGACATCGTGCTCACGTCCGAAGAATTCAATCTTTCGACTAAGGGGTCCATCGTTGGACCCCATGATGGAAAATCGACTATTGCTTGCGATGGGACATCCCTCGTCATCGACGACGTCGTGCCCATCGCGGACATTTCCGCCAATGACATTTTCGAAACGCGCGCTCTCGCCGGTGCTACTGTCGAGCCAAAATGAATTCGGTCGGGAGGAGTATATTTCCTCGAAGACCTTCCCCGGCATGGGCAACGGACGGTCCATGTGGTTGTCCACCCTGTGGATGAAAACCCGGAATTTGGAACGTACGTCGGATCGATCGACGTGTGCCTCGATAACTTCGTTCGATTCGCCCTTCCCTTTCTCGTCAATGGGTTGGAGAGTTTTGCCGACCCTGCCGTTGTAGTCGATGACGAAGTCGCAAAAGTTGCGCAATATGCGATATCCGGCATATCCGGTCCCGATCGACTCCGGGTGAAATTGTACCCCGTAGTGCGGATATCGCCTATGTCGCAACGCCATGCATATTGCATCGTTTCCGTACGAACGATGGTCCTTCGGACGGATCGTCTTCCCATTCCATGACGCGTCGGCGGCGACGGTCGTTCCATCCGAGTCGTACTCGACCGGACTCGTCGCACACCACGCTATCGGCTCGAGATCGTCGGTATCATCGCATGAGCGGCGATGGCCGTCGTCTCCCTCGTCGTTCGAGGTCGTCGTCGATGAAAAGTCGACCACGAGCGAATGATACCGAACGACGTCGAATCCCTGCGGCAGGCCGCGGAAAAGCCGACAGGTCGGACCACCACTGCAATTATCGTCATCATCGAGCCTCTTCCCCCGCCGCATCGTGCCATCCTCGTACCCAACGACCGGGGGGACATCGCGATCCTCGTCGTCTTCCTCGATGTCGTCATCGTCGTCATCGTCGAGGTGACGACCCTCGTCGTGAAATACCGAACTCAACATGCCATGCACCGGACCGCACGGCGCGAGCGTCACGGTTCTGCCGTACGCGTATCCCAGCGCCTGATGACCGAGGCACACGCCCAATATCGGCAGGGTCGGATTGTTCCGTATCACGTCCAATATTATGCCCACGTCCGACGGACGGGACGGTCGTCCTGGTCCCGGCGACAGTACCACGCAGTCGTAATGATCCGAAAGCGACGACGTCGTCGTCGTCATCGCGTCCGCCGTGCCCATCGTCGTGCCATGGGCGGACGCGTCGTCATTCGTGCCGAACCTATATCCGCGATCGTCCCGACTGCGTCGTATGCGCATTCGTTCGTCCAACGATTTGACGTATCCGTCGTACGTGGGATGTGCATCGTTCATCATCACGTCCACGGGATGCATCGTCATGGACGATAGGTACTGATATAGGTTGTACGTGTACGAGTCGTGATTGTCGATGAGCAATATTCGCACGTCCAGCGATCTTCTGGACGACGACATTTCCTCCTCGATCGTCATCAATGTCGTATCGTCGCCATCGGCCGATGATGCATCGCCGGAATCATCGACGTCGTCGTCGTCGTCGTCGTCGTCGGGATCGTTGTGCCACGACCGTCGTCCCCCCGTGGCGGTCGCTTTCGTATTGGTCATCTTTCTCGTCATGTCGATGCGACGACGATGGCGGCGGTAGGACGGGGGCGATGGCAAGACGATGACCCATGCCTCCGCGAATGACGAAGCGGCGCGATACGCGTCATTCGCGCGACGATCGTTCTGGTTTGGTATCTCGGTGGGATTCTCGCGAACGAACAAAAATAACGACGAGAGGATGCGGAGGAGGCTTATGAACGACGAGGATGAGGATGTCGGCGATGGCATCGAACGTGGAGATACCTCAGCGCAAAGATATTTCCTCCTTCTCCTTCGATGACGATGGCGGACATCGCCCGAAGACGCTAATGGAGGAGGGGATGCGGAGGTGTACATTTATGACCCGAGGCGTCGATAACTCCCAAGGCAATACAAAGCGCCCGTCGCTTGCGACTGCCGGCCCCTTCCCCTCTCAACGATACCTCACTAGTAGAGAGGGCTTCAGAAGAGATATGAACGAGTCGGGAAAATGTGCCGCCGCCTCAACTCGAAATGAAAATAACGAGTTATGCAAAGGACGAATGATTATGGCAGTGCCCATCGCGGCTACTACTACCCAGTCGCATTTCGCCGTCATGACTCAGGCTCAGTCCCCGAGTTCTCGGGGCAGGCCGGCGGGCCGGCGGGGAGGAGGAGCGCTCTCGCCAATGGACGCCTGTCCGCCACCCCATTCTCGTCCCAGCACCACCACCCGCCCACATCAAATCTCGCAGTCGTCGTCTCTTCTGGGCGTCGAACGCCCCGCCCCCGCCCCCGTCCAGCGAAAGGACACAACATTGCCCAACGCGTCGTCCATAGGTACAACAAGGCAAAGGCGAAACGAGCGACCGCGCGGTGAAAGGGAATCATGGTCGAGTCCAAGCGGAAGAAGTTCCATGACAAGGACAAATACTATCGACGTGAGTTGCACTCATAAATATTAATATGCTTCGACCGACTTTGCGAACGATTACAACTACTTTTTGCGGCATTCTCTCAACCCCTTTCATTCTCGATTCGTCGTTTCGTTCCTCCTCCTTATTCGTCGTCGTCGTCGTCGTCGTCGTCGTCGTTGTTTTTTCTCTCTTCATATTCGTCTTTTTCTTGGACGTGGGCAGTCGCAAAGGAACAGGGATACCGGTCGCGCGCCGCCTTCAAATTGACGCAAATCAATCGGAAATTCTCGATATTGCAAAATGCCAGGACCGTACTCGACCTCTGCGCCGCTCCCGGCGGATGGACGCAGGTTTGCTCTCGATGCCTCCCCACCGACGCGTCATCGACCATCGTCGCCGTCGACATACTTCCCATACGTCCGATGAGGAACGTCATATCGTTGCTCGGGGACATCACCACCGAAAAGTGCAAGGCGGCGATACGGGCCACCCTCCAGGGCGCCGGCGCCGACGTGGTCCTGTGCGACGGGGCGCCGAACGTCGGCGCGAGTTACGATCGCGATGCGTACGAGCAGAACGAATTGGCATTGCACGCGCTCAAGTGCGCGACAGAACACCTGCGCAGGGACGGGACGTTCGTCACCAAATTGTACAGGAGCAGGGATTACAGCGCGTACCTGTGGGTCGCGAAGCAATTCTTCAGGACGATACAGGCCGTGAAGCCGACCGCGAGTCGCAGTCAGAGCGCGGAGATATTCCTCGTTTGTACCGGATACGTCAACCCCGACAAGATCGACGCGCGGATGTTCGATCCCAAGTGCGTATTCGAGCAGGTCGACGGTCAGGCCACCGGGGGCGGGGATAAGAATCAAACCGGAGAGAAGGCCGCGAAGGTGAATATATTTCACAAGGAATTCGGCAAGAAGGTGCGATCGAGGAATGGATACGACATGTCGGTATTGGACGCGTCCATGAGGAAGATCGGTTCCGTACGGGATTTCATCGAGGGGGGTAGCGCCAACGATCCGATACAGATGCTCAGTGATTACACCGGCCTGTCGTTCTTCTGTCACGTGTGTAGGGATATCAGGAGCGGCACCAAGGACAAGGTCGGGAGCGGATATTCATCGGCGGGATGCGACTGCAAGGAGTACCTCGATCATCGTTACACGACCTCGGAGGTCAGGACGTGCCTATCGGACCTGAAAGTGTTGAACAAGTCGGATTTCAAGGGATTGCTGAATTGGCGAGATAAGATGCGCGCCGAGCGCAAGGCCAAGTCGATCTCCGCCTCCGCCTCCAAGGACGATGGCGATTCCGTCGCCGCCTCGGATGATGGCGGCATCGACGATTCGGTCGACTCGGCGGACGAGGAGGAGAAGATCCTATCGGAGATCGAGACCCTGCGTCTGCGGAAGGTCCGTGAGAGGAAACGGCTCAAGAAGAAGGAGCGGGAACTGGATGCCAAGCGTCGTAAGCGCGCGGCGTTCGGGATGGACCTGAACGCGATCGACGTGCCGGATAACGACAAGATATTCTCGTTGGCGACCATCACGAATGCGGGCGATCTGGAGGCGGCGAGGGAGGTCGATCTAGACAAGGTCACGGACGACCAGCTCATGGGGGGGGCGGACGATTCTGACGCCGACGAGGAGGATGGACTCAAGTCGAGGAGGGATGATGACGGCGATTCCAGTGATGACGACGATGACGACGACGGGCACAATTATTCCCTCGAGTCGGAACTCGATGCGGCGTACAATCGCTACCTCTCCAACACGAAGGACGGCATGGCGAAGAGCGGGACGAAAATGGCGAAGCGCACGAAGAAGCTACAGAAAATCAAGGCCTTGGAGGAGGCGAGGGAGGACGTCGAAATGGTCGGGAACGACGCCGAGGGAGTTTCCACCGATGCGAAGGCGTACGCCGATATGCTCCGGGGTGCGAATGGCGGCGATGGCGATACGTCGGACGAGAACGATAGCGACGATTACGATAGCGACGCCGATGGCAATGTCGTCAGGGACGGGAGCGATAGGGTGGTGGTATTTAAGGATAAGGGGGGAGAGGACGTCGTAGCTTCGAAGAAGAAGGATTCCAGATCGAAACCTCCCGCGCGAGAGGAGGAGCAGTCCAACCCTCTCATCTTCAAACTAGCCGATGACCCGGCCTCCGTCAAGACGAGTAGGTGGTTCAGCAATCCCCTCTTCGAAAGCATCGAGAACACCGCAAGATTCGCGTCTTTTGCAGCGGTAGCCAGTAAGTCAGTCAATGATGATAACGTGGCAGCGGAGTCAGATGAGGAGGATGCAATCCAGGAACTCGATTCGGACGACGACGGCGATGGTAGGCCGACTAAGAAGCGCAAGATGAAGCAACGGCAGTCCGGAAAAGCAACCGGCATCGAAGATGACGCGCCCACCAATGCAGAGGATATAATCGCATCCATGCCCAAGACAGACAAGCAGAAACGTCATGAAAAGCGGCTCAAATCCATCGAGCGCATGGAGAGGAGAAATGCCAGAAGGGAGCGCGAGGCGGGGGGGGATGGCGAATTTAAGGTGGCACCTGTGACGGAGGACGAGGACGGCGACGACACGAGCTTGGACGGGGCCGAGAATAAGAAGAGGAAGCTTAGCGAGGCGGAGAAGAAAAAATATTCGGAGGCACGGATCCTCATCAAGGCCGGAATGGGCAACGCACAGGGGGGCAGCAGCGGGAAGGACACTGGATTCGAAGTCGTTCCCTCCACTCATCTAGCGCCGTTACCGGTCATGGACACACGCAAGTACGACAGCGAAAATGAAGATTACGACAGCGATGATTATGCGAAGACTTTGGCCCTGGGCACGATGATACTGCGTAAGAGCAAGGAGAAGGCGATGGTCGACGCCTCCTACAACCGCTTCGCATGGAATGACCCGCAGGATCTGCCCGATTGGTTCGTCGACGACGAGAACAGACACTACAGGCCCCAGCTTCCCATTCCCCCCGAGCTGTTGGAAAAGATGCGCGCCAAGTTCCTGCATCTCGCCACCAAGCCGATCGCGAAGGTCGCCGAGGCGCGCGCCAGGAAGAGCAAGATGGCGAAGGTCAAGCTGGCAGCCGCGAAGAAGAAGGCTGAGGCAGTCGCCAATTCTTCAGAGATGAGCGAAGCTATGAAGCTCAAGGCCATCAGCAAGGCGATGCGGGGTAAGGACGCCTCGAGACCTGGAAAGACGTACGTTGTGAGTAAGAAGGGAGGTGGGAGCAAGGGAGGGAAGGGGGTCAAGTTGGTAGACAAGAGGGAGAAGAGCGACAAGCGCTCGATGGAGCGAGCGACGAAGAAGAATAAGAATGGCAAGAAGGGGGGTTTGACAGGCAGCAAGAGGAGAAGACATCACAAATAGTAAATATTGATGAGATCTTGGAAATTAAAGTAATTGTAGCCTTTGCGGTAGTCGTTGTAACCTTCAGGGTTTTCATATTCTACTCTGATTTTATGATGCTATTGAAGGCCACATGTATGGCCCTTCAATGGACCACCGGAAGCCTTCCCATGCCCATGACCGTAACGCTCATATCAAAATGAGGGGTGATGCGTATTGACATAATGAAACATCGAAGAAACGTCGCGATGACTCAGCCAAGGCCACTGTGAGTCAAGGAAAGGGAATCAAGCTTAGATACGTTTATCGCAATCTTAATTACAAAATACGTTTCGAAAAAATATCACCAACCATTTATTTATGACGATAGATTGTTTTCTCATTGAAAGGAATACATGGCAACTGTGAATTACAAAGATGAAGAGTGCCTTGGTGCCTTGCGTTGTTTCGTGCAAGATTTCGAGCGATTTCGAGCATGCCATTATTTCCGAGGGGAAATCAAATCTCTCCCTCGGCATCCCATTTTTCCGTCTGAACGGAGTTCAGGGACACATGCGAATGGGAGCGGCTGAAACTCGAAGGTAATTCAAAGCGAACTCTGGGTCGTTGGAAAAAACCAACATGGGGTGTATCAGTCTTGGGGGGTTGAAGGTCTGCCTCAGAAATCGATGGTAGCTTATCCTTGGCACTTGGATTTCGCCATATCGGAGACCGGTATGACGAATTACTGCGATGAGTCAGACCCGATGATGACTCCAGACTCGCACGAGATCCATCAGTGGAAACATTACTTTCACTCAGAGTTGAAGGCATACGGTCCACTAATGGTGTGTTACCACTTGCGAAAAAATTGGGGATTGAGGGCAAAAAATGAAAGCCCGCTGCTTGCTCGCTGGACGGCACTGCATTGAGTGATCGATCGCAATCTTCGTCTATATCCTCAACCACCACATGAGAGGAGAGCCTTGGTTTCTTGGCTAACTTGCTCGATGTTTGGTCGCAGTCGTCGATACCATCAGCGACGGGAGCTTCACCAAGAGCTATGACTCTGTCATTGGCCTTGTTCCACCATTTCCACGTCATGCCACTGTCACGACTGCTGTCAACACTGTCTACAGAACAGTAACGACTGTCGCAGCCGCTGTCAACACTGTCTACAGAAACGATAGCGGCGCTGGTGGCTGAGTCGGCAGCACCGGCAACTTTGGCATTACCATTGACCTTGTTCCACCACCGATTTGTCTTGCCACTGTCGCCACTGCTCTCGGCACCCTCTGCGCCATTGCCAGCAGAAACGACAGTGGTGGTGGCAACTACAACGGGGCTGGTGGCTGCGATGGCAGTGACGGCAACTTTGATATCATCATCTGCCTTTTTCCACCACCGTTTTGTCTTGCCACTGTCGCCACTGCTCTCGGCACCCTTTGCACCAACGTTAGCGTTGGCGGCACTATCAAACTTTCGCGGGCATTCAACCTCAACACCTTCATCACTGACTGTGTCAGGGTAGCTCTTGACGCTCTCCATATCATAGCTATCATGATGTTTATCTGACTGCCTCAAGTCTTCGCCTTCTCCGAGGGCCTTTCGTTTGGCATTCTTTAATTCCCTCTTGATATTCTTCTTCTTTTTTGAACCGGCCTTGACAAATGCAAAGAAACAGAGGACCACGAACGCTGACCCTAGTGCGGCAAGGATCACCATGCCAAATATTGTGATTCTGGATGTTTTAATAAGACTTTCTGTAGTGATAGCTTGCGCACTGCTGACGGTATTGGGGATTGTTTTTGAGTCTGGCGACACGTAACCATAAGATTGATCATCCGCTTGTATATACTCCATCTCGTATTCTGATCCATCAACCACTTTTTCCTTGATCACTCTAGATATGGAAGACTTGACACCTGCTTCGTTGTTACCGATGTAAGTTGCTTCCAATCCGCCATAAATGACATGGCAAAATTCATTTTCAGGTTTACACAGACGGGTTTCATCCACGGACATGTCCCTAATTGTGGATACTGCAACAATCTTAGTCGGTCCATTCTCCGCAGAAGATGTGGTGTTGGTCAGCTTTCGTCGTCGAAAATCTTCAACATTGTATCCGGTGCATTGATTCTCATCGTATCCGTCCTCGGTGTGCGACTTCAGGTATTCTCCCAGTGTTGATTCTAAATGACTTTCGATATCAGGTAAGAACGTCGCAATGTCTTCGCTTTCCGTTATCTGGACTTGAAAAGCATACTCTATTCCCACAGATGATGTTTGAGTCTCGACTTGAACAATCGTTGTTCCATGCTGAACTGTCTGACTAGGTGGAGGTGGACACGAAAAGTAGGGGGTCCTGACCTCAACAGGAGAGGCTGGGGATGTGGATGTGGATGTGGATGTGGATGTGGATGTGGATGTGGATGTGGATGTGTTTGAGTCGCTTACTGGGGGCGACGATGGAACGAGACTTTCCGATGATGTTGGTGTTGACAAGGAAGTAGCCGCTGGTGAGGAGGTAAACGGTGAGTAAGTTACAGGCGACCGAGTCGCTGGAGATGGAGCCACCGGAGCTGCAGTGACTCGATAAAAAGAATAGGTGGGTTTCAAGGTAATAGTCGGATCTGATGTCAGACTAAGCGATGGTGATGACGTTGGACCAACAGACGGGGGAGGCGATGGCGATGGCGTCTGATCGACGGAGGGGGGGGCTGACGTTGGCTGGTTGTCACGATTAGTATCCCAAAAAATGTCTGGGACTTCCAGCTCATAATATTCAAGTGAGTCTTCGGCCATGATGATGGCGAATTCTTGATTAAAACAAACTCTCGGGATGTGATACTTGAGACTCGGTCTGAATGGATTGCTTCTTGTCCTGGTTTTTCTAGACCAGGCAAAGGAGAAGCGGAGAACAAGACAGATACACGAGTTAGATCGTTTGAGACGAATCATCGTAGAATGTCATCAATGGCATGTCCTCGATTTCATCATTCAGCAGCACGGTAGAATATGTGTGATCCAGCTTGAATCATTCGACGATGCACGATAACGATGTAAGATCATTTGAGCGTTTTCCATTCCGAGCTTCTCCCACCCTCTCACCACTCACGTCAACTCGATAAGCGATAAGCAGCGCGGGTGACCAGTTTCAACTTACGTTTTTGAGACAGCAACTATTGTAGCTCGTGTATACCACACGGAGCCTGTTCGAGCACGAGATTGATATGAAGTAGCTGACGTTGTTGACTTTAGCGGTGCGGTTCTGCGACGAGCTCAATAAGTCGGTCTCTTCACTCTCTCCTTATCTCACCAGTTGGAAATGTGGTGAGTTCGGTTTTGTCCATCTTTCTGTTGACGCGAAATGTTGGTCTCAACAAGCCAAATCAAAATAGCCGTTCAGATTAATCCACGTGGGAATTCTATACTATAATGTGTGATACGTGGGAACTGATTTGATGCAGACAAAGGCCTCTCGGCAGTTGAGAACTGGGGCCTTTGTGAAGCTCAAGCACAAGGGGGACGCCAAGAAACAAGGCCTGCCAGGCATGGATAATTACAATGATAAGCCATGAGGGGGGCACCATCTCCCAAAAACGTAGCATGAGCCATCGACGAGTATGTAGATTGCTAAATTAAAGATACTTTTTACCTACTAACTTACTCTAATTGCTACAAAAAATCTGAGGAGTGTAACATTCGCCCTCACTTCCCTTCATGAAGATGACACAAATATTCCGCCGATGCATCCCCCTTCTCGCTGTACGAATCGACCTTCCCATCATGGAATAATATTGCTGCCCAGGTAAGTCTCTCCACTTTGGTATGGTCGAAATATTTCAGCGCCTGAAACCG
>JALLBA010000458.1:0-18045 GCA_036939675.1 Cyclostephanos invisitatus
GGCTGTCAGAGGTCAGGTTGACATGGGGGTAGGTCTCTTCATCATAAAATTGATCGGCATTGACAGTCCTTACATTAAGTAAAGAAATAACTCCACACAACTGAAGTGGGAGAGTTAGCGTCTGCAAGGGGTTTACTGGGTCAGGAAAGGTCAATGCATGGTTTGGTCAGTGGGGTCCGACACCATAAATTTAGGTGTTTTGTTGATGGTCACGTCATTTACGCGGCATTGCATCGAGCAAAGCAGGTGATGGTCAAGATGGGGAATATGGATGGCCTGTTGTATCAACAAAAGGAGCATCCTCCTAGTCGGTGGGTCAGTGTAGGCCACCACGCCAGAGACCATACGGCGCATGTGTCAGTGTGGGAGTCAAGTTCCAGTGTGGTCTCATAATGTGGGCCGTCTAATTTAAGTGCAATCTCCTGCATGGTCATCAGGTTTAGACGTACGGTCCTAATGGTCTTAAGTCTTTTGGTCACGGGTCGAGACAAGTCTCCAGAGAGTCATTTCTGGCAGACATTAGTGCGGTTTCCGGCGCGGTGGTCCTCCTGGTTGCTATTTGTCTTGCTGCCAGCAAAGAGGCTGGCATTGTCATCGGACTCATCGGGAGGTCAGCATCTTTAGCAGAGCGCTTTCGTCCTGATGTAGAGCCATCAGTAATGGTAGACACTATACTGCGTCCACCGCCGTTAATAGCGCGGCAGTTCCCGGGTGTTCCAGTACCAGGGGTCTTGCCAGGGTTCATGAGCAGCCAGTGCTTTTGTCGTTCAGCTGCAGCGAAGCATTTGTATTCACTTCTGGGGTAATGCCTGGCCGCTTTATGGATACAATGGTCGACTTTGACCTGAGAGGGAATTCCCGCAGTGCGGGCGCACTCCTTGCGTCCACTCCGGTTGCGGCTAGGTCCGTGGGGACAGTCTCCTCCACGTCCATTGACGGAGGAAATGCCATGGTGGTTATGGGCAGCGGCGGCCTCACGGACCCTGATAATCATGCGGGAGTGGCTAAGGTAGACATCCTTAACCGAGTCAAAGGTAGGAAACCGGCCGGGGTCAATAGAAACAGCCGTGCAGACGGCCTTGTACTGGGGGTCTTTGATGCCATCCTGGAACCACTTGATTTTAAGGTTCTCATTGAAAGGGTTCATACCATACTCCTCCAATTCTTGGTGAAGGTGGTGTTGCTCAACGTGCCTGTTCACATAGGTCTTGAAGGTAAAACCCCGTTGCTCCCCCTCATAGTGGTACTCTTTGCAATTCTTATAGATACACTGTTGGGCAGTCATGGTCATTGTCGTCCCAAAGAAATGTGTGTAAAGTGTCCGGTAAGCCTGCCTGCCATCCTTGGTCTTGAACTTCTTGGCATTGGTCCAGGCGGGAGATTTGTACCACAGCGTTGTCGGTCAGGAAGGTTGGGTGCTTGACACCGGTCTCTTCAAGGTTCTCGAAGTTCGTTTATTTGTGCCACTCCCTCCTGTTCTCAGAGAGGATGGGTGCACAAAGGGTCAATTCGTGCATGCCCAAAGTGATTCTGATCTTTAGGGTCAGCAGGATCCCAGTCGGGTGGGAGGATTTCTTACGGATCATGTAGGAAAGAGATACGTGGGTGTGTCCCCTCATGCATGCCAGGAGAAGCATTATGTTTGATAAATGCTTGGCAGCAGAGGGTTCGTTGAGGATCACCGGGGTCAGGTCAGGGATCTAATGCATCTTATCCCAATGGAGCTCAACATACATGTGGTGTGAGAAGCTCTCAATGTCATCTCAGGTGATGGTAAGAAGGCTATGGTCATTGAGGGAGGTCCGTCCCTGATGCTTGAGATAGGAGACAAGGAGCGCATGTCTCTCGATAGCGGTCACCGAGATAGTGGTCTTGAGATCCTTCTTGATAGCTTGATCAGGCTTAAGCCAAAGGAAGTCACGCTCTTTCTTGAGGCCTTGGTCAGTCCAGAGGGCAAAGGAGGCGGCTTTATTGAAGCCAAGCACATGCTTGTAGAAGAAGCAAGTCAGTTCATAATCCTCGTTAATTTCATCAGAGGTGTCATCATTGTTGGCAGTGTCAGGGTCATCGACAGCTGGGGTCGTAAGATTAGGATCACCATCGTCGTCTGACGCGCCATCGTCTTCACCATCACCTGAGTCAGATGCGTCCATAACACTGTCTTTGGCGGGGGGCTCAGGTGTGATGGTCTTAGCGCCAGTGCACTTTATGTGGCCCATGATTGGCTGTGGTCGGGGTCAGGATAAATGCCGGGGCGTTGGTCAAGGTCGAGGCAATGTGATGTTGCGGGTCAAGGTGAAAACCACGGCGATGTAGCGTGTTGCAGGTCAGAGTCAAAATGACGTAATTCGCAGATAGGAGTCAATGGGTCGGATGAATTGAATAAATAAGGCCGGGCATTGCTAGGCATTAAGGCAGGCGTATTGGCCGTGGCCGTGGCCGGGATGATCACTCCAAGGAGCTCATCCCTCTTCGAGGTCGTCTATTACAGATTATTGTCTACCGTATTAGCTGGGGCTTAAGGATCACCAAATGTCCCAGCCAAAAGTCTAAATCCATATTAACCCTATATTTAACCCAAAGATAGTTTTTCTGCTCGGGAACAATGGGGGGCTTTTGTAGTCACGAAGGAATTAAATGTCTAATATAGACAAATCGGCTTCGTCCTCTACAAGCAACCATTTTACTATTCCTACGTCAGCTGTAAATCAATTCAATGAGAAAAAGGGGCGCCTGCAGGCCACACCCGCACACGCAACCTAACCTCCCTCCCAGATATCTCCACAATACATTCTCTGACAATGAATCCAACCAACATTCCACTCAAATGCCGCTGCCACAGGCCCCTTTCCCAAACTAGAGATGCAGCACGACAGGTAGGGAGTGCAAATCTAAATATGAAAAAGAGTTTTAAAACGGTCGTGAATCAAAGGTGGTAAAAATTTTGCTTAAATGAAAATTATGAGCATTAGAAATGATCTATCTAGGAGACAATCTAGGGTGAAATCGCGACAGAGACTTGTTGGTCCTGACTCAGAGGTCTGGCCTTAGATACAAATCTAGCATCTGGCCTTATGCCGGGCATGCCAAAAGTACGTAAATACAGTACATTTTAAGTGGCTTACGTCACAGTCCCATGAAAATCCTTTCTCATGAAAACAAGTTCCATTCTATTCTAGAGGTCTAGAATGGTAGAATCCATTCTAGCCCTGACCCTTTGTATTTGGGAGTGCAAAACAAGATGGTGGAAATTCGGCTTGTGGCATCAGAATGCTTTTCGACACGATGCACGACAGCCGGAATACGAATGTTCGAACGAATCTGCATGTACAAACCGAAAATTGAAAAGCAAGAGGGCGCTCCCTTGAGGGATCAGAGGCAAATCCTGCAATGCATCTTCAGAAAGACCTGGAGATCAGGATGAGTAGCCTGGATGACCGTGAGGGAGCCGAAGTCATGGTGTTCACCGCAGCGAAGGACAAATATTTCTCGTTCATTGACCGACGGATAGTAATCGACCATGCGACAGTTGTAAGCAATGTCATCAAGAAAATCATCCGATCCAATCACATTCGCCAAGGCCGGGAGCACCTTCGCCGTGACCAAGTTCTGGAATGTCTGGAGTGGGGCATCGATGAGGGCCGGCTTAGACTCGGCGATTTCAGCCAGACGCTCGGGGCTTACATCTAGAACTTGCTTGCGATCAATGACAGGGCTGCCGTTCCCAGCACCATATGAGCTCTTGTAGACAAGGTTCTTCGGATATGCCCCGTTCAGCCACTCTTTGAACCAGCTCACATGCTGGAGCAGATCGAGTGAGTACGGGTTCTAACGGTGCAGTCTGGAGGTCTTTGAGGAGCAAGTGTCCGTTGCAGCGTTCAATGCACTTGGAGAGTTCATGAATATCAGCATAAATCTAGATGGTCGATAGTGATAGCTTTATGTTAAACGTCAATCAGGGAAAAAATGCTGGAGGGCTACCAGTGAAGGGGGCAAGGGAAAGAACATTGGGGTTGTGAGATGAGTGCATGCGAACTCCCAACGAAGCGAGCCATGAGACATGCGACGTCAATGGATTGGTGCACACAGGCCAAGGGTGGACTGTTTGTTCTCGGCCACACCCCCAAAAAAATCTGAAACTCGCCACCTTCCTGCTTGGTTTAGAATTCTGCTCCGACGATTTCGATTCCCGGGAACCAAAATCGGAATTCCGATTCCGGAATTCCTTGTTCCGGGAAATTCCATCGGAAAGTTTCGGAGATATATTAAGTCGGCAAATCAGAATTTTCCGGAATTCCTTATTTTTCAAGTTGGAACTGATACTTTTACAGGAAATCGGAAAACTCGAAAACAAAGTGACGTCACCGGAGTACGTTCCCGCCCTTTTTTATCCATCGGAAAAATTCCGAACAAAAAGTGGCCGAAATTTGAAGAAATATCGGAATTCCATGGTATTCCGCTGGAATTCCCAACAAAGCCTTCCCACACACCTGGTACTGACAAACGACAGGAGGGACACGATCTCTCGCAGCCACAGAGAAGGGAGAAGCGATAGAGAGCTTATCTTCGTTCCCAAGATTAGGATTCGATAGTAGCTTTCGACTCGTCCCCCATGGCGCCGAAAGGAAGTCTTACTTGGCTGCTTCAGAAATTGTGTATGAGGAGGCGATACAATGTGTGCATGAGGTGAGGGAGAGGGATTTTGTGCTTTGGTATTATTTTGTGTCACAATGATTCCTCCTCCTTGCGAAATACCGTCCGTTCGTCGCCGTCCAAATCCCTCGCAACCTCTGGCTCCTTCCTAGAGAGAGTTCACATACGTGCTTCAACGGGACCCCAATCAGGACGTGGAATCAACGAAAACCATGGCCCAAGCAGCAACAACTCCCGCCGTCCCAACGTCGGAAATGTCCGACCTCTCCCTCCAGAAGGGAGATATCGCGGCATCGTCATCGGCGGCATCGGGCGCGCCTAAGGGCACCGCCAAGCGTGATGCACTATGCTCGTCCGAGCTCGAGGTACAGGCGTTGTGGGAGCGCGAGAGGGCGTTCGAATGCGACCCCGAGGACGGGACGAGGGAGAAGTTCATCGTGACGTTTCCCTACCCCTATAGCAACGGTCACCTCCACCTCGGACACGCTTTCAGCCTCACGAAGGCTGTATTCAGGGCTCAGTTCGAGAGGAATCGGGGTAAGAATTCGCTCTTCCCATTCGCATTCCACTGCACGGGGATGCCGATCCAGGCGGTGAGTGTATCGTTCGTATGAACGGCCCGACCGTTGTCGCGTTCGTACTTGGTTTTCATATTGTTTGGCATGGAGAGGCCGCATATGGGGTGGTTCGTCCTCTTTTTCCACTTGACGAGGATTGTAATCGATGATCCATGGGGCATCATCGAATCTTTCTTGGGAGACTTACATTTCTCCCTCCATCCTCTCCTTCATCCACCTAGGCCGCGAACAAGCTCAGGTCCGAAATTGAACTGTACGGCACCCCCCCCCGTTTTCCGGAGGAGGATCCCTTGATACGCGAACAGATGGAGGCAGATATCGCCGCCGCGGCCCAGGCGAAGGCCGACAAGGCCGCCGCCACAGGCGCGAAGGCCAAGGGGGGTAAGACCAAGCTCGTCCAAAAGACGGGAACCGGCATCGTGCGTCAGTGGAACATATTGAAAATGATGGTACCCGAGGAGGAAATACCGCTTTTCGCCGATCCGGTGCACTGGTTGATGTACTTCCCCCCCATCGGCGTGGAGCACATGAAGCGGTTCGGGAGCGGCGTCGACTGGAGACGCGCGTTCATCACCACGTCCGTGAACGGTTATTACGACGCCTTCATACGATGGCAGTTCAACGTGCTCAGGGAGAAGGGAAAGGTGCTCTTCGGGAAGAGGAATAACGTCTACTCGATTGTGGACGGGCAAGTCTGCGCCGATCACGATCGGAGCGAGGGGGAGGGAGTTGGTCCGCAGGAGTACGTGCTGATTAAGCTAAGGGTGTTGACCCCCGATCACGGTCAGGATCGTCATGACAAGATGGAGAAGCTGCTCAAGCGCGTCGAGGATGAGGGGAAGGGGGGGGTGTATCTTGTCCCCGCGACGCTCCGACCCGAGACTATGTACGGCCAGACCAATTGCTTCGTCTTGCCCGATGGCGAGTACGGCGCGTATTACATCGATGCCACGGATGAGCTGTTTATCATGAGCGAGCGCGCCGCTCGCGGTCTCTCCTGTCAGGCCTATGATGCGGCCAACGACGTGTACTTCACGAAGGAGTTCGGGAAGATCGATAAGTGGGAGACCTTCTCGGGTGACGAGCTCCTCGGCCTGCCGCTGAAAGCGCCTCACGCGACATATGAAAAAGTCTACACCCTTCCGCTGTTGACGATTAGCATGGGCAAGGGAACCGGCGTGGTGACGTCCGTCCCGTCCGATGCGCCCGACGATTACGTGGCGCTGAAAGCGCTGAGGGATAAGCCTGAGTTCGCCGCCAAGTACGGGATCACATCCGATATGGTCGATCCGTTTGAGGTGGTCCCGATAATATCCATAGAGGGATACGGAGACGCGTCGGCGGTGTTCGTGTGCGAGAAACTGGGCATCACTAGCTTCAATGATAAAGCGAAGCTCGCGCAAGCGAAGGACGAGATCTACCTGAAGGGTTTTACCTTGGGGATCATGACGATGGGGCCGTATTCCGGGAGGAAGGTCTCGGAGGCCAAGCCTCTCATCAAGGACGAGATGATAGCCGCCGGACTGGCCCATGTATACTTCGAGCCGGAGTCCAAGGTCGTGTCTCGCACCAACGACGAGTGCGTTGTCGCGTCGACAGATCAGTGGTACCTGGCCTATGGAGAGGAATCGTGGTGCTCTGCTGTGAAAAATCACGTCCTCGATGCCGAGTCATTCAACGCGTACGGCGCGTCATCCCTAGAGAAGTATGATTCGACTCTCGACTGGCTGAAGGAATGGGCGTGCACGAGGCAATTCGGTTTGGGGACATACCTGCCGTGGGATAAGCAGTGGGTGATCGAAAGCCTTTCCGACAGCACGATATACATGGCATACTACACGATCGCTAATTACTTGCAGGGGGAGGACAACCTGAACGGGGACGAGTCCAAGAGTCCCGAAAATATCAAGGTGGTCGATCTCACTGACGATGTTTTTAATTACATCTACCGTAAGGGTTATCCCCTGCCGACGGGATCCGCTATACCAAGCGAGACGCTCACGAGGATGAAAGACGAGTTCCGATACTGGTACCCCATGGACTTGCGTGTTTCTGCGAAGGATCTTATACCGAATCACCTGACTATGGCGCTCTACAACCATGCGGCCATATGGGACGACGAACCAGAGTTATGGCCCAGAGGGTACTATACAAATGGTCATGTCATGGTCGACGCTGAAAAAATGAGCAAATCGAAGGGTAATTTTCTAATGATGCTTGAGACGGTCGAGAAGTACTCTGCTGATGCTACGAGATTCGCTTGCGCCGACGCGGGAGATACGTTGGACGATGCCAACTTCAGCCGCGAGACAGCAAACGCGGCGATTGTTTCGCTCTCTAATGAGGCGGCTTGGATCAGGGAGGTCTTGATAGAAACAGACAAGTCCGAACTTCGTTCGGGCGCTGAAATTAACTTCATGGATAAGGTGCTCGACAATGAGACGAACCGTCTCGTGAGGGCGACGGAGGATTGCTACGAGAAAATGCAGTTCCGGGAGGGCCTGCAGAGGGGATGGTTCGAAATGATGATTGCCAAGAATCAATATAAAAGCTGGTGCCAGGACGGTGGTATTGCGATGCACGAGGGTGTCGTGAGGAAGTGGACGGAGAGTCTTATCATAACGATTTGCACCATCTGTCCTCATTGGTGAGTTGTAATAGGAAATTCAGATCGACGGGCATTGTTTGTGTTCTTATCTATTAATTCTTACCAAGTTCTATTACATTCCCTACCTCCGTCTATGAACAGGTCAGAAACGTTGTGGAAGGATATTGGAAAGGTAGGTTTGGCAGTGAAAGCCCCATGGCCTACTGTAGACGAAGAGGATAAGCTCCTGACACGGCAGGCCAAGTTCTTGCGTGATTCTCTGAAAAATTTCCGCACGTCAGCGGGGAAGGCGAAGAAGGGCTGGAAGACAGCAACCATCCTTGTCGCTGACGATTACCCTGAATGGAAGGTTGACGCCCTCCGCTGGATGCAAAGCACCTTCGACAAAAACACGGGCTCTTTCCCGGATACTTTCATGAACGACTTAAAAGAATGGTCGACCGCCAATGTGAGCGACAAGAAAAAGGTCAAGCTCACAATGCAGTTCGTTTCCTTCATGAAAAGAGAGGTAGATGATGTCGGCGAGATGGGCATGGACATTAAGTGCCCCTTTGATCAGCTCGCGATATTTAGCGAGAGTCTTTCGTACATCAAGTCACAACTTAATTTGGAGGAACTTGGCATCGGACGCGTGGACGATCCTGAACTGGTTGTTCCAGATAATACGGCGCAGAATGTCGCGCCTGGAAAGCCCATCCTTTGGATGCGTTAGGAATTGATCACATATTAGTCTGAATTACTGACAATTATACGTCATGGACTTATTCATCCTTCAACTCTTGACAATAATAAGTTCTGTTTTGACGTTTGGTGTTCCTTGGCAGTGCCATCTAGCTGTTTCTACCAAACTGATTGATGATTGATCGTCCTCGTTAAATCCTTTCATGACTTAAATGGTGCTCTCTGCCCTCATTTAATATTTTTGCACGGCGATGTGTGAGATACGGAGAAGAGTCGAAGGTATCTTATTGTAGTAGCACACTCTCGAACGAGGCCAAGATTTTGGAGGAGGAGGAGGTTTTGGCCACGAACATTAAGACACAGGATGATGTCGTGGACCGTTTCGTGAAGGTCTCTGACTAGATTCTATTTAGTATATCATAATTTAGGATTGATTATTTTGGCTAGCTGGAAACATCATAATAAATGGACACTAAGTCAAGAAGAGTCGGGGACGTCGTACTGTAATGTTTCTGGTCGTCTGATCTGTCCGAGATTTTTAGAGTGACAATCAATACCAAAATTTTAAGTGTTCTTCGCCTTTGACTTTCGAGAGCAACACGCTCTCCGCTTTTAGTAACAAGGATGATATACTTCTTTGTCATAAATACAATTATTTGTACTAGAAATCGACATGATCCATGTAATAAAGTGTATTCCTGAACCACATTTGTGGTGAAAGAAGCGGACATGAAATAGGAGTATGAACAGGCAATGGATTTCCATTGGTATGATGTTTCTCGTGTGATTTTTTCCGCCGTTGCTCAATATGAAGCAACATTGTTGAGAGAATCACCCCTGGTGGTCTCAGGTGACATCCTTGCGGCGACAGCGGCTTCCTCGCGCTAGATGGTGACAGCTACGGATTCTCCACGCTCCCTCGAGTTCATGTATTCGTCTATTGTGGGAAGACGTGGAATCGTATTCTCTAACGCAAAGATGGTCTCCAGCACAAACATGTTTCCTAACTCCAAGACATCCATCAGATCATCAACCTCATCCCTCATCTCCGATGTAAGGACGCTTTCGTCGAGCTCCTCTTGGGCCCTCATCATTGCAGCGAACGCTATGTAAGGCGGACTGCGGTTCATCATCACCTCAATATAAACCACGGCACGTTCCACCTGAAACATGGTGGTCTCGAGGAGGTACTCGGCGTGGAAGTTATCCCCCGCCGCGGTCAGAGGATGAAGCAGACAGAAAGCCTTCGCGAATTGGTGCATAGTGGGCGGATTGAGACGCCAATCAAGCGCCCTGAGCATCTCCTTCTCCGTGCTTGATAGGGCCTGACGGTCAATTTGATGTTGGGCAGTCATATCCTCGACAATATCATCGGCGACGCGCACTTCATCATTGGAAAGTTTCACCTTAATTGCGATTGAGAAGCTTGCGATCGATATGAGGCGGACCTGGAAGGGCGATACATCGCCTTCTAGCTGATTGATGTAGCGGTCGTAATAATGGAAGGAAAGAAAAACAAGCTCCTTGTCAAGGCCATAACGATCGACGGGGTCCTGCCACCTGCACGAAAATTATGAGTGACAGTGCATTTGTGACGCTTGAAAAATTGCAGACGACGTCCATGGTGAAACAATGAACACGAATAATCACTCACCACTGGCATACATCGTTCAAATGTAGTTGGAGGGGGTAAGTCCAATTGTTCAAAAACGGCAAGAAAGTCCTCGGTCGGCCATATGGACCATTCACCTCCCTCGAGAGAAGCGCCCTCGCCTCGATCAAGTGATTGTCTCGGGGTGTATCATTCGACGACGGCATGACAATGTCTTTCCGATCCGCCAGGGGATACTTGTTTTCCAAATCCAACACATCCATCAGCTCCTTGAACTCATCCCTCATCTCCGAGGTAAGGATGCTTTCATCGAGCTCAACTTGGGCGTTCGTCACTGCAGCGAACGCGATGTATGTTGGACTGTAGTTCATCATCACCTCGGCTTGAACCTCGGGGTCGAGCCGTTCCAACTGAAATATGGTGGCCTCGAGGAGGTACTCGGCGTAAAAATGATCCCCCGCCGCGGTCAGAGGATGAAGCAGAATTAAAGCCTCAGCGATTTGGTGCATCGTGGGCGGATTGAGATGCCCATCAAGCGCCCTGAGCATCTCCTTCTCCGCAGGCGATACAGCATGGCGGTCGATTTGATATTGGGCAGTCATATCCTCGACAACATTATAGGCGACGCCCGCTTCCTCATCGGAAAGTTTCACCTTAATTGCGATCAAGAGGCTTGCGATCGATATTAGATGGACCTGGACGGGCGTTACATCTCCTTCTAGCTGATTGATGTAGCGGTCGAAATAATAGTAGGAGAGGAATACTAGCTCCTTGTCAAGGCCATAGCGATCGACGGTTGCTTGCCACCTGCGCGAGAATGTCAGTGAGAGTGTAGTGCATTGGTACATCACATAAGGTCCATGGTAAAATAATGAATACGAGTAATAACTCACTGCCGGCATAAATCGTTCAAATGTAGGTGGAAGGAGTGAGTCCTCGGTCGGCCATATGTGCCATTCACTTCTCTCAAGAGATGTTCCCTCGCCTCGATCAAGTGATTGTCTCGAGGGATATCACTTGACGACGGCATGACTACTGTGATGTTGCTTCGATTTTCGGAGGACATCGTATTATGGAACGATCCATCAGGGGAACAAAAAGTGGGATGATGCTGGATGATGATGGATGATTGTGCTTCCTTTTTCGGCGAAAAAAATGTCCTGAGTAGTGTTTCGTCGAACACAGGATATTCAAATTTAAGCACAATAATGGTTCCCAAGTATAAAATCTTTTGGTCTGTCCTTGGGTGAAAAGAATTCTCAGAATTCGAATTCGCTGGACCTCTCGTATTCTCCCTTGTGCTCTGAATTTCACTTGATGCCAAGTCCTCCTCAGCTCTCAGCGAACTCTCAATATCATTGCAATGACACACTTGATGACGGCACAGAATGCTATTCGCGGCAAACATCTGACACTACTTGAAGGCCTCACGTTGATTGTTGGGTCCTAGCTCCCCCCCGCAAAACGGCAATGACAAACGTCAAAAACGAGACCTCCTCTCCTGCCATTTTTGTCTCCTGCATGGCTCAAGACGCTCAACACCGCCACCGGTCCGGACAATCCCAAAGAAAAGGCCACCCTCAAGGCTTCCGAGCAGATCAAAACCATGGGGGCATTGGAGAACTTATCTGGGCCATGACTAAGTGCTGCCCGGACATTGTCTTCATCGAACTCCAACCCTGTGGGAGCCCACTACCATTAACCATTACCATGGCCTCAAACATGCCATTAGCATTAGATACCTGTACATCACAAGCAACAATGGTATCTACTTATGGCGGACACGACCCCTACTGACCTTCCTGAAAGCCCACTCGTGCTTATTAACAGCAATGCCCAGCACCTACTCCTCGACGATTGCCCTGAGCATGAAGCCACCATCGCCGTCACATACGGTGACTCCGACTGGGCAACCTGCATCAAGACTTGTTGTTTGTTGTTCATTTAGCAGAATTTGCATCCAATTGTCCAGTGGCACAATTGCATATACATCTAAATTTCAACCCACCATTGCACTCTCGACCACGGAAGCAGAATTCATGGCCGCATGCAATGTTGGACAAATGTCATTGTTTGTCCGTAGTATTCTGTGGGACCTTGGCATCCCACAAGAAGCCCTATGGGCAATGCACAGAAGCCCACAGCACAGACATGCCATTTTTTCCCTATATGACTGGTCAAACGCAACTTCATTCACATTGAAAGCATCGACACATTGATTAACATTGAAGATCACCTTATAAAGCCACTCTCTTGAGTGCTATTCCATCTGCATGCCAAATTCCTATTAGGCCATGTCCCTCCCAAATACTCACCGGTATACCAGCATGCAATTACAACATGCAGTGAGCGCTTTGTGGAATATAACGTTGATAGATTCATCCCAGAATCTTTTACCACCCCCATGACTGCACAAGCAGACGGATTCACGCCCCACATCATGATGACGTTCAAGGGAACCCATGGCTCATTGTTATTGTTTTATGGCATGATTAGACAATCCTCCACTATGTTGCAGATTGTGGGCTGGGGTGTTAGTATATACGGAGACCTAAGGTAGTTAGACCTCACTTCTACTCCTATCCTCTCGTGCCTTCCATAACGGGGACCTGAGTCCTACCTTGTGGTCGGACTTGGGTTTGGTGGACTTGTGGTGTGTGTACCTAGATAAAAATTCTTGTAAAAATGGCGTAAAATGCAATCAAATAAATCGACCATGGTAGTGGCATCGTCCCTGCAGCTGGTATGGGGCCACACCGCAGGCAATAATGCATACAACAATCAACTAACATAATATGTAATGAGTCTGCATCATTAAAACTAGAAAAAACATTAATTATTACTACTAATATGACCATTAATGCACATCACGTCGGCGACAATGTGCGCTGACAACACTACGACATTGAAACAATGTGCACCGTTCAGCCCGGGGAACAAATTTGACATCACCAATGCCAGTTTGTCGTCTCATAGGTGTTGGCATTGAGGGGGGGCAGGGGGGGGGCATCGGGAGGGAGAGTTGAGGGAGTATTTGGAACTCTACTCATGGTAGAGTTAGGGTCACCAGGGTTTTTTTTTGATGATGCAAAGTGTGTGCTTGCACGCATAATAACTCCTCCAAAAAGTATGGTACACCCACCATGCAAATATCTGTGGAGACTAATTCAAGAGCGGGGAACACGATGGTGACATCAAAATTGAGGGGGGGGGGGCGATGGGGGGGTGATTATTAGTATTTTTAGGGTGCTGGTCTTAGGGTCCCTATCGACCCTGACCAACAAGGATATACAACACATTTGATATATACTTGTATAGTTGTCGTAAGCATTTTGCTGGGAGGGAAGGTGATTGAGTTGACTACGGCTTCCACTGTAGGGAGAGGAAGCACATATAAACAAAATCAAGAAATGAAAATTATGAGCTTATTTTATGTTCAAAAATGAGATCTCAACCGATGGGGAGGAGCGTGTGTTCACGTAGGATTCTACATGATCCCATAATAACGAGGCACACATCTGAGGTGGTCATAATGCCAGCTCAGAAAGATTCATCATCCAGTATCAGAGTCTACGTACGGGAATGGCGTTGAATAGGATACATCTTTAATTCCTATTCATGTGTTCATGTGTTCAAGATATCCAACCAAGCTGAGGTGTCGACTTATCCCACATGGGAACTATCGTAAAGTATGTGCACGTCCTAACACATGCTTGGACTTGCAGATGACTTCTTCTTTGAAGGTGGGATCTAGAATCAGCATATACAGAATATCGAATGTACAAATTCAAAATCTGATATTATATGGCTCTGTGCGCATTCACTGCCATATAAAATCGAATTTAGATACCATTTTTCTTCCCTTTTTTGTAGCAGTTTCCGTTCAGGTTCACAAAAATTTCCATTATGATTTCCCTAATTTTGTCGCAACTCAACGTATATTCGATTTTAAATGGTAAATAGTCCCATAAAATCCACTTTATGTGCCAAATTATTGAATATGATATAAATTGTATATTCGATATTGAAATCTGTAAGTTCGATTTTATGTGATAAATTTCATATAAAATCGAATATGAGGAATCCTTTTTACCCTTTTTACCCTGTATGTTCGATATTAAATGGCTAATAAATCCATATAATATTGAATATGAGTTCTGTATTTGTAACTTCTGATATTAAAGAGTTCATGTTTTACGTAAAATCAGAACTATGGGTGCATAGAATTGAATTTAATTTCATCATATTTGTAACTTCTGATATTATATGGCTGAAGTTCCACATAAAATCGAATTTCATTTTCCGGAATTGTAACATCTGATATTATATGAATACTTGTCCCGTAAAATTGAATTTACAGAAAACCAATATCGAATATTAGATTTCCGTATCGGTAACATCTGAAATTATATGGATACACAGTTCTGTAAAATCGAACTCACGGCCATATAAAATCACACTTAGAATACTTTCCACAGCTATATACCTTGTTTTAGTTGTCAAGGAGTATCTGTTCTTGCGGATATAGTTCACTTTAAAATAACCAAAGCTACATCTACACCCTCATGTCTTTCTAAGCATTGGATTAGTCACACATCTGTGTAAAAACACTTTGTCCTATGAACCCCAACACACTCCTTAATCATTTCCACATTTGCCATTACACCTGCATCCACTGTAGCATTTCATGTTACCTTTCTTACATCCGCAGGATGCAGTACACCCCTTCTTACAACCGCATCCTTTCTTCTTTTTTAATTCTGTCAGGGTTGACGGATCATGCTCAAGATCCATGTACTTACTGTAAGAGATAGTCTTCTGGATCTTGGCATTATATTTTCCTGCTAGTACCACTTTGCGCACAGCCATCAGTTCTTTTGAGATTGGTATGTTCTCGTTTGGCTTAGCAATCACGGCATATTTGTCGACAGGTACATAATACGGGTTTCTTGAGCCATCATGAGTTATGACACCATGCTCACAACACACCGTTACACCACCGGTTTCTGGTTTGAATCCGAACACAATTCTGATGAGTGCAGATGCATGACAATGCATGTGATAGTCGGCATTCAGTTTTACTATTGCTCCCAAAGCGACCCCACTTTTTGCAGCCTCCATACCTGCTATCTTCATATGCATTTGTGCTTGTTTTGCCTGTCTTGTATTTCTCTTGATCATAGCCTGATCTCGAATCTTCAACTAAATGGATGCATCTGTCTTTGCCTCTTCATCATCCTCTTCGGAGGACATATGCTGCACATCTACCATTCGGTACCCTCTGGCTATTGGCTTCTATCATTGGTCTGTATCACTTGCATAGTAACTCGGATAAACTTAACTCTCTATTCACATGAAACAAATCTATTTTTGATCATTGCTCCATCCATGCAATAGCTGTAATATGATTGCTCACTATCTCCATATTTATCAAGTTCGAAACAAGGCTTCCCTTTACCAAAATCGGGATTATGGTTGTAGTCAGGGTTGCCTTCTGACAAACCTTGGTTCACCACAATAGTTTTGGTTTGATACCCTACATTGTCCCGATGAACTTTCTTTCAAATATATGCACCAACTGCTGGATTAGAGGAAGGTTATGAAAATGCCTTGTGTCAATCTGTCGGTTGGTACTTGAGTCGATTTTTGTGCCATGGAATCATGTAGGCGCTGGCCTGTAGTCTGTACTTCCTAACATTTCCTCCCAACCATTGTTGTCAATTAGTACACTAGTCAAATCTGCAATGCCTTCCTTGGGAATGGCGCCAGAAATGAAATCATCCTTGGCAATCCTTTTAGTGGACTGTCTAGTACCTTGATGCACTTCTTGGCTGGTTGAAGGAACACAGAAAAGTTGAGCTGTCACTGATACCGCATTCCGGAGGTTGTTCTAATATCCCCGTTGATTGACATTTGAATCAAGGAGAACATATTCGCCAGTCCAATTGAGCCTTTGTTCCACCCAAGGATGCTTGCATGCCTTATCACCGATTTGCTGGTATTTATTGGTAAGTAAGCAAGCACTGTACTGGGGGGCGAACCATAATCCATTCGAGGTTAAGTCCCCAACACAAGGCTCATAAGTTTCCGCAGGCGGCATGAATACCTTTGGCTGAGCGCTGTGGTAGCCGTTGTATGTCTCCAATGGATGATGAATGATACCAGTGCAACTGGTGAAATGCTCCCTGCAGTAATGACCGACACTTTTAGGATCGTCAAATGGAACATGATTGACATGACACCACTCAACTATGCATCTTTTGTGGGCAAAGTTGTGGCAGCCCAGATAGTGGCAAGGACTTGGGTGAAACCTTTCTAAATGGCATATCTCTTGAAATGCCCAATGACATTTTGGCCATGTCTATGGGTTGCTACTTGAAATCTTATGAAAAAGTAGACCTGTATAGATAGGTGCACTCATTTCCAATTGGTTGGACCCAATGGCATGCACATCATCATTTGGCACCACATCGTGGTTCTCTTGCAGCTTTTGAATATTGGCAAGTGGATCCTTGATAGGTGGGGTATGGTGCAAGTTAGAACAATCAAGTTCATTGCTACCATCGCTAGATTGACTCCCCTCATCCTCAGCATCAGATCCCTTGGTAACTAACTTGCCAACATCATCCTCAGCCTCAGAATCTTTGTAGTTTGATTACATCTCTTCACCCAAGTCCAAAACTGCTTGCTTGGAGGCAGACTCTTCATGTCCACTATTGACATAGACACCATCCTCCTCATTGTAGAGTCCATCTCTGGCTACTTGCAGTTGATCACTGAATTCTTGTTCCTCCGCATCAACATAGTAGACAGGGTGGTTCGCCATGCACAAGTTTGCAATACCATGCTTGGGTAGTTCATTTCCTTCTTCCTGTTCACGTACACACAGATGATGCGTGAATCTGTTGCAGTTGGTGTCTTCCTTTTCACAGGGTTCTGGGGGCAACCCTGAAGGGCATAGCCTGAATTCTTCCCAATCACATACCGGAGTGTTCACTGGAACACAATGAAGCACAGCCGCAAGGAAGTTGTCGCCATTGGGCACAGGTGGAACAAATTGAAGAACCATGTTCTGGCCCTTAGCTGCCACAAAGTCTTCACCATCAGACACAGAAGGAACAAATGCAGAAATGCTGTCTTGACCAAACTGATCTGCATCAGAATCAAGCCGGGATACTTCACCAACTGAATTGGCATTTCCCTAAGCGCCATTAAGATTTTGGTTTGGTTGAGGTCTACATTTGAGATGTCTTCCAGGATGTTGGTGAAGAAATAATCGTCATCAACCTTCTCCCTCTCCTCCGTGGTTAGACTTCCATCTGAGAAGTAATCATCCTCGTATTGTTTTTATCTTCTTCATCGGCAAGGAAATAATTATCTTCAGCATAGGCTTTAAACTTGGCATCATCGGTGACTTTCAGGATTTCAGGGAGTGTCCAACAGGCAAAGCTTCATCTTTGGTGCACATCACGAGGTGGTTCTTTTGCTGACCATAAACTGCCTATAGGCATTAACATCATCCACACCTCTGCCCTGTGCAGAGTTGATAGCTGTTGAAATTGCACCCAACACAGTGGTCCAATTTCAATTCTTTCCATATGAACGTTGCTCTGATAGGTTCTTTCCATACGAACGTTGCTCAGATAGGAGGGCATGGAGTGTCTTCTTCACAAACTTGTTCATGTTTTCCACAGAACCCTGGTCCTGTGGTCGGCGAGCTCTCTCAGTAACAGTAAGAATATTAGGATTCAACATTTGGAGTATCTGAAGCACAACCTTGGCCGTGAACTCCTTTCCATTGACAGTGTGAAATATCCTTGGAAAACCAATCACTCCAAGATTTCTTGAAGTTTGTACACAACACATTCTGCCCTCTTCCTTGGGAGAGCAGTAAGATAGACCAAGCCGGTGGC
>JALLBA010000459.1:0-18019 GCA_036939675.1 Cyclostephanos invisitatus
TATCTCAACAAACTTCTAAATCTACGCTATTATCACTTCCGTGCGAGGTAGCGCACGCCCTTCCTCTCAAGTACTTTGCCCGCTCGGCTAGATGACAATGACGTCAACGACGATGCGACCTCCACACCTAAAAGCGTCGTCGTTGCCCCCGTCCCATCGTCCCCCCACCCCCGTCTCTCCTCCACAACATCGCCTGCACGGCTCGACGATGACGACGACAACGTCATTCCCCTCTCCTCCCTTGATGATGTCAACACCACAACCTCTCCTATCACATTCGTTGTCATTGTCCCCCCTGCCCCCCCCACTCCCCCACATCGTCACCAATGTGGCTCGACGACAACGACAAACAACGAACAATGACGACAAACCAAAGACGTCCCTCCCTCCTCCTCCCCCCCCTTGACAACAACAACTGGCCTCCCTACCACAATCATCATCATTCCTCCCTCGCTCCCCTCTCTCCCCAACGTCATCACCAACGCGGTTCGAAGATGATGACAGCTGACAATATCCTTACCACCTCCTCCCCCTCCCTTCGACAACGAGGTCGACGCTCACGACGCTCACGACGGGGCTTGAATTTTTCTGGGAGCTTTGTACTATCATCCCATGGCCTTTCGTGGCTGAAGATGGGTTCGCGTTCAAAAATACTGGCCATCTTGGCTGTCAGTATTTGTTTCTCTTTGGTCTGTCTCTCTTGATGAGATAAGAGCTGTAATTACAGTGCGCTACCTCGGGTGACGACTCATTGTGTGCGGCAATTAGCGTGCAAGTAGTAAGCTTTGGCGGCATTACAATTTGCAGTCACCTCTTGGAAGCGACAGTGTTGACAAGTGGGCTAAACACGCCACTATCGGCGAGACGGAATTGGATTCCGATGCGTTCAACCGCAGCGGCGGCGGTGGAAGTATACGGCAACTCTCAAGAGACCTGGATGGTACTAGGATTAATGCCGTTGTTGGAGAGGGGGTCCATATCATCACGTACAAGGCACACCTCATGAATAGCAGTTATGGCAGACAAGCTATCCAATTCAGCATCGACGGCGCCCGCCCGGGGCATTCGCATCCCGAGCCTGAGTGACCGCAATGGATTTATCGGGCGCGTTCACAACAAGATGGAATTCGGTGCGTTCGACCACATCTGTGGTAGTCGGGGAGGGTAAGGCGAGCAGTAGGACGCAGAGGGCTACAAAGATGAATCCACCCTTAATTGCGCTCTGCTTTAATGCATATCATAATGGAGAATTAATATTGCAAATTCAGTGTGCTGTGAGAAATGACCATGAGGGCGGGTAATCATGACTGGGTAAACAAAAGGCCAGAAATACCTTGCTCCTCATGGAGGCGTGCATGATGCAGATGGTGGGGTAGTGTAGCTCGGACCCGGTGTCCCGATCCAATGCCATGATTCTTGGCAGGCAGCCGATTCCGAATGTGTAATGAGTGATGAAAGCTTTATTGGGGTGTTTCCTCCACTGTTGCTTAAAACCCCAGAGATGGTACGAGTGAGATAATAATAAGTAATATTGTTATCTATTATTATCCACCCCTCTCCAGAGAGGTGGATGGTTCTAGAACCGATTGTCAGTATTGTCTCCTCTCTGTTCAAAGCTAACACATGCTTTTTGCTTGTTTTGCAATAAAAGAGAGATTTTTTGGATGAAACAATTCTCCCTAAAATTTCAAATTTGAAATTTCCCCTCACGCAGATGTTTTACGACTATAACAATTGAGTCACTGTGACCTTTCCGGTCGTTCTTTATTATACGCATAATAGTAACCTTTTCAGCTCATGTCAGTATCTCTAATAGTACCGAACGTCATTATTACTTTTTACACCGTTGAAGTCGTCTAAAGTTGCGAAAGTACAGTTGTCGCAGCGACCATTTCCTTCTCGTGATAAAACTCGAAGAGAGTCCTTGAACGACGAATCATCTGTTGATGTGACACACACCGGCATTTTTTCGCATGCTGCGACTCCGCCGACTCGCACCGGAAAATACATAATACTATGGTACGTACGTACCTCTTACCTCTGCCTAACGACCGTCAAAATCGAATCCCACAGGACGACGTCGACGATGTCCGACGGTTCCTACCTGTGGGGACGCGTGTGAATAAAAATGCATAGCATCGCATGCAGTGCGCCAATAGAGCGGCAAACCCACCCCCCTGCCTCCCCACCGACGATGGCATCCGATACGCCGTTGGCTTCGACGACGAAGACGACGACGACGGCTGCGGCTGCGGCTACTGCCACCACCATCGCCAATGCTGCCGTCGCCGTTTCGACTGCCGCCATCCCGTCGAGGACGTCGTCCTCCTCGCGATGGCCGAGGAGACGGCTGCGGAAGCGACTCGGGGGGAAGATGCGGCGACGACATGATGACGGCGTCGTCGATGACAATGGCGGCGCCGTCGTCGTCGATGGCGTTGACGACGATGACGATCGACGACGGCGGCAGCAACAGCGGCGGCAACAACGGCGGCAACGGTCCGGATGCGAGGACGTCGTAACCAGTGACGCGACGACGACGGTGACGACGATGGAGGGAGGAGGAGTAAGAGGGGTAGCAGAAAGTGGGGGAGTAGGGCACTCTCACGGCGATTGGTTGGGCGACGTCGTGCGATACGCCATGTCCCATCTCCTCTTCGGAGGCGGCGACGCAAACGAAAACGAAAACAACGGCGGCGGCGGCGATGCATCGCCCCTTCCCCCCCCCCCGCCCCTTTTGTCACCCCCCCCTCCCCCGACGTGGATACCAAGAACGATGATATGAACGCGATGATGACGACCACGACGATGATCACGACGAGGGACAATGATTCGCGATCGAGTCATGGAGCGAGATCGAACTATTCACGTGGCGGATGCGAGGGAGGTCCGTCGGGTACATCCTCGTCGTCGTACAACAACGACATTGGTAATATTGGCGCGGGGGGGCATGAAACGAATGTACTCGGCAATGACGTCGACGACGACGATGACGATGACATGGCAAAGATCGTCGCGCATCATTCGTCCCATGATCATCCTGCATCCTGTCCGAATCCGCTATCGCTCGAACGTTCCGACTTCGATCCGTCGACGTGGATCGACGCGATGCGCAAATCGAGCGCGTACTCGTATTCGACGTATTCCTTCTCGGCCGCGGCGGCATTGACGACAGCGGCGATAGTCGTGCATCCGATGTCGATCGTGGGGGCGGTGGCGACGGTCACGACCGCGGCGACGATGTGGGCGGTGGGATATTATCGCCACGATGCGGAGAATGGGGGGGATATCAGCGGTGGCGATAGCGGCGATGGTGGTGGCGATGGTGGTGGCGGGGGGGGGTACATATACAAGATATGGGGGGGCGGGGAGGACGTATTTGGGAAATTGTTCTGGAGCGAGAACAACGTGGACGATGACGGACCGGCGATGGTGGGGGAGGTGGAGGAGAAGGATGGCGATTATGACGAACATGATGACGACGACGCGAACGAGAAGAATGGAGGGTGCGGGGGGATCATGATGGGGATGAGAGGAGACGACGACGACGACGACGACGACGACGACGGAGATGTGAAGTACGTCGCGAGTTGCCTCGGGACCATGAACGTGAACGACGATGAACGACGTGCGATGGTGGCGGACGTATCGAAATCGCCGAATACGCAACGACGACTGCGGACGGAAGAGCAACGGCGGCGGTGGCGGGAGGAACGGGAACGCAGTGTGGTGACGGTGGTAAAGTTGAACGGGGATGAGGACGAGAAGGAGATCGGCGAGGCGTCGACGTTCGCCACCGACGAGGATGTCGATACGAACGCTCGGCGACGACGGCGGCGATTGCAGCGGCGCGTGGGTCGCGAATTGAGGGGGTACGGAATACGACGCATACGATCGGCGCCCGCGAAGGGCGGGCGAATTAGACCGCCGTCGTTTGACGACGACGGGACGCCGTCGTTTGACGACGACGGGACGTCGTCGAGGGCCGACGACGGGGGTCATCGCACTATTACTTCTACCTGGACGACACCATTCCGCGAGCACCACGAGAAGGACGATCGAATAATATCGAATAGGGGACAATCGCTATCGATGGTTGAACGGTCAAATATCGGAGGCGATAGGTCGATGATATGGATGAGACGATCGTCGAGTGGACGAGATGCGACGACGATGCCGACCAGGGTCGTTCATGTCGCCAGTGGCAACGCAAAATTGTCTCCCCCCTCCTCTGGACCTATTCCTCCTCCACCACCGCTGACTGATGGGCCATTGGCATTCGAGGCGACAAAGTTGACGATGATCGAACGCGACGACTGGAAGAAAACCGTCATCGACAGACACTTTCCGCCGTTGGAAATCTGCGTGGTGCGTTCGGTGGAGCTTGTGGGACTGAATTCCGCCGCCCGGTTCTTTGACGTATTCTTCGCCGACGACGCTCCCTATTCCATGAGGGACTTTCAGCGAAAGCGCGGTGACGTAGACGTCGTGTATGGACCGTGGGAGGATTGTACAGTCCATGAAAGGGGTACCAGCACGCCGGGAGAGCGCGACAACGAGGACCATGGTGGATGTGAAACCGCTCTGTATTCGGTCAAGGAGGGAAGGGTTGGTAAGAAAGTGGTCCTGCAATTGTTTTGATGCATTGGCCAGCTTATTTCTCACGACGATAAATCTCGCCCTCATGGTGTGATTCGTTTTGTGCCAACCTCGCTCACACCTTTTTTGTTCCAAAGAACCTCTACCGCCAAATTCTACACGACAACGAACGATGCAGTTTAACACGTTAACGAGGAGTTACTTCGGCCCCGCTTATGCCACGGCCAAGAAGATCCAACGTGCGACGCTACTGGCCGACGATCGCTTGCTAGTCATCGAAAACGTGACCCACTTATCGGAGATACCGTTCGCAGATCGATTTCGAGTCGTCGAACGATGGATCCTGGAGGTAGCGGCGGAGGGCGAAGGAGGATGTGACGTGGCGGTCGAAAAAATCGGCGACGACGGCGACACGAAGCTACGGCTGCTGGAAAGGTCAAGATCCGCTGGAGGAGGATCGACGTTATCAGCGACGGAGGGGGGACGAGGTCCTCGCGTTGCCTCGTGCAGGCTCACCATCCACGCTGAGGTCCAGATGCTGAAGCCGTGCTCGTGGGAGGCGCAGATTCGCAAGAAGGCGTCGGAGACCTTCACGGAAGTCGCGATGGACTGGTGCAAGAGCGCGACGGTCGCACTGGCTGCGACGGAGGAACAGATGCGAAAGCGCTTGCGAATCGGCCCCCCGGGCGATGGCGACGATCGAAGCATAGTATTCAGTGGCGTCGGTGGGGGGTCCGGCCCCGAACGACCTCCGCAGTTGTTCTCGATGCATTCGCCGCAGCCTGTAGCATCGTCTACGACGACCGCGACGGCGACCCCGCATTCTACCCTGGCGAGGGGGCATTCGGACCTGCTCGCTATACACAAACGCAACTTTGACCAGCTGGAGAAGCGCATAGCCAACGGCGACTTGGAATGGTGCAGCATTGAGGTCATGATGCACTCCTCCCACCATCGTCTTGGGAATAATAAGGACGACGGTGTGAGAACAGGGTCGATCACATCGCCGCCCATATCCGCCACGGTGTTAGAATATCCGTCATTGAAAGAATACGATGCTGGGGAGCGGGCGGGGGGGAATGATGGCGAAATCAAGATGGTCGGATTCACTTCTCAGCGGAAGAAGGCATCGGTCGTGATTAGGTCGAAGAGCCGTAAATTGCTCAAGAGGCTGAGCTCGAGGAGCAGAAGGACAGATGGCAAGTCCGCGAATGAGCAACGGGAGCAACAACTGCCAGACGAATGAATTTCACCTATACATATACACTTGAGAGGATATCTCGGGAAACGTTCATAATCATTCGCAGACATTTTCATCAAGAGTTTAAGATCCTCTGATTTAGCAATTGGATCCTTTTCACATAAACCTTGAACGTGTTATACCCTCTTTCGTAACATATGGTGCCCATTGATTCAAGTAAACATACCAAACAAACTTCATTCTCTTTCTTGAGTCCTGGCCTAAATTATGCATGGTGAACAAACACACCGAATGAGCAATTGAGTGAAATTAATGCTTCCATCAAAGCGAGATCTGGAATGAAACCGCGAGAAATAATGGCACTAATTTAAGACTGCTCTACTACCTCTTGACCACGCTGCTCTCTATCGAGCAGGTCACATTCCCCCACACCGGATGAGCAATTGAGTATAATTAATTAATGCTTCCACGGCAAAAGCGAGATCTACAGCGAAGCCACGAAACTCTGTGTACGATCTCTTGACCACGCTACCCTCTCTTAAAATAGGGTCACATTCCCACTACTTAACTGTGGAATATGTCATCGATGATTATATCTCCCGATCGATACAATAACGACTTCCTCGTCACCTTTAACGCCAATGATGGACTTGCACATCATCATTCCACTGCCAAGACCCTCACGTGACCAGAATAAGAGGGATATTATCTGTTCTCGGGGAGAGCCGATTGTCGCATTGCCATTCGCCGACAGAGACGCGGACGGTCCTGACATATCATTAAAACCTCTCCATCCAATGTCATAGCCCAAGAGTAGTATCCAAATTTAACAAGTCAACGGGGAGAGGCTTGACGCGCATATTTCTCACGATTTTCACACCTTTATCGGCAGGTACTGTCCCGGTCCCGTGCAGTACCCGTAGTACGTCTCCGGGAGGTAGGCCACATCGAGATCCGGCAGGTTACGTTCGTCGTCCCTAACGTCCGCCCTCGTTCCCTCGAAGCTACGTCGGATGCGGAACCACTCGGAATGCAACCTCGTGCACAATCCCCCCCTCGCGTTGCATTCCCACGGCTTGCCGCATATCGTGAAGTGGGCCGACAACACGTCCTCCAACGGCGTATCGCGACAGTCGTCGCAATCCTCGCGTCCGTCGCGACATCTCCCGCTCCTCTCGAATCGCGGACCATCGACCATGGCATTGACCTTGCATCGATCCAATTCTATCCCCCTCTCAGGATGTACCATGAGGTAATAGTACGTGCATATTCCCTGTATCTGAGCCCCGCCGAACGCCCAGCCGTATTTCCCCCCCCATCCCCGATTTTCTTTGTAATTCCCCTCGAGCACGATTTCGATGTATTCCTGTCGGATGATGATGACGGATGATGATGATGACGACGACGACGACGACATTGAAATCTAGTTGATAACGTCATTGCCCACTCCCAGCGACTAATATATATCGACTGCATAATATACGCATTGCACACTCGACAGGATATATTACTCACCATGAACGCGCGTTCGCTCGGCCTTACCATGAAGAACCCCGGTGGATGCGGAATGACGATGACCGTTGTTGTGCGCGAGGTACGCGGAATGTCGCATCATCGCCGCGCCCTGCAACACTAGCCTTCAGCAGGCACAATAAAGCGATGGTGCGAATGGATACTGTCCCACCCTCTCCCCCGCCACCATCTCTCACATCTCCCCTTGTGATGCGATCGAGGTTGTTAGTATGATTATGCAGCAGCAGAGATCGTCTTCGTCGACGGCGGTGGCGGCGGTTTGAGATGTTACTGTTATTCTTCACTATGATTATTTAATTTAGTCTGTCCTTGGTCCGTTTAGAGAGAGGCACTACCTGGTTTTTATGCCATCCGCATTATCCTCTGTTTTCCAAAGGTGGTGCACTCTGAATCTTGAGCCACGTCTCATCCATCGACAGTAACCATGTCCTATTATGAATTACCAATTCGTTCGGGCTCACACAGATATTATTCAACTGGTTGGAGAATAAGGACAGACATAGCTATTATGGTACCTACCGCATGATGACTGTGTAGAATGCTCCCCTCCTCATCTAAGACTGTGTTAACTCCAGGGCTGATGGAGTTGATGAACTTGATGAGGGTGGCTAATTTCAATCGTGAGAGAGAGAAGGGCTCCATTGAAACGAAGCAGGTTGATGGATTCGGTAAAAGCAGACGATAATTAAAGCAAACTAGATGATTTGTATTAGGGCTTCATAAGCAATCGATTAGACAGACCAAGAACTGATCAAAAGAGGCACCATGATAAGCATCGCCTCCATAATTCAGAAGAAGCTCCAACAACCGAAAAAGCCACAGAATTCGCAAAGAACGTCCTCCAGCGCTTAACGGTAACGCTTGAGACGCTGGTTGTTCCTGTTGAGCCATGCGGCCCTGGAGCTCCCTCCCTTGATGCCGTTCGCGCGATGTCCGCTCTTGCGCAATCCGCGGGCCTTGCGTCCGGCGCTCGTGAGGCCTCTGCACTCCCTGTGCTTGTGCACGGGGTTCGCGATCCAGTTGATCCTTGGATCGTTACGAATCTTCATGTGGGACGGGTCGACGAGGATGATCTCGTAGTACTTCATGGTCGCGTCCTGGTTGACCCAGTACGAGTTGAGGACGCGCAGGTTGGCGAACTTCCGTCCGACCTTCTCCTCGGCGACGGACTGGAGGTTCCTCTGGAATTTGATGTGGTTGATACCCTGGTTCTTCGGCTTACCGAAGACCATGCCGCGGTGGTTGGGTCTCTTGCGTCCGCCGCGGCGAACGCCGCACCTAACGACGACGTATCCCTGCTTGGCCTTGTATCCAAGACGATGGGCCTTGTCGGTACGCGTGGGACGGTTGACGCGAGTGATCTTGGGTCGCTGGCGGTATTCCCACGCGCGAACACGCAGAAGGAAGCGGAGGGCGTCGCTCTGCTTGTGACGCCATAGCTCCTCCATGTATTTGTAGCAACCCATGTTTGTGAGGTGATATTTTAGGATCAGGAACTCTGCAATTGAGGCGAAGGGGGGCGAATCAACGATGGTTAGCAAATTGACAGGCACCTATGGCGTGATATTTTTAATCAACAAGCCATGGTCGTCGGTCCTACTTACAGTCTTCGATGTGAGACAGCGGGTGGGGTTGTTGTGTTCTGCGGCTTTCACCGTTTACTTGTTATCCCATTACTACCTACTCGCTCCACGTACCCCCACAGTAGGAATAGTATGATCTCTTGGCGAGTTTTCCGTCGCCAACACCATCTAAGTAATCAGGATCACTACGAACCAACTCACCATTTTATCCTCTTGAGTTCTTTCGGTGCGTATGGCCGAAACCAAACCATGGTAGCCCTTTGCTGGCGATTTCTGCTCCTGCTTTTGTCGATGGGACCCCTCCGAACGAAGTGTCGAACCCAACCGTGGTTCTGATTTTGTTTGTGTTTGTGTGGTTGAATCGCGAGTATTCGATTATTATCGTACGAAATGATGAGCACGGTCGTCGTTGCGTACCGACGATAGCAGTGTATGCGCCCATGAACGTAATGGACCCGATTTTTCACGAACCTTCTTCGTCTCACGATCATTATCCCTTGCAATGTGTGCTTGCCTTCCCATCTGACCATTCTCTGGTGGTAATCGCAGCGGTCAAATCCTGGGCCACTCTTTCGACACTTGAAATAAACACACACAAAAATGGTCGCCGCTCCCGATTCCCTCGTTTGGGAACTTGTCAAGAATAACAGTTCCTTCATGCGCAAGAAGAACGGCCGGACGGCACGGTCCGGATCGATCCGCTTCTCCGTCGAGAGGGGCAACCTCAAGAGCGTTTCCACCTACAAGTACTCCGGCCTCGCGAGTTCCAAGACGATCGACATTTCGGCCACGCCCGACAATCGGGCCTCGCTCACCATCAAGACGAAGAGGGCCGTCAACAGCGGCAAGTCAGGCAAGGCCTCGATCGCACTGAACAAGGACTTCCGCAGGACGGAAAAGACCATCATGAGTCAGGCCACGGACAATTATTACCGTCCCGACCTGAAGGCATCGGCCCTCGCGAAGTACACCGCCATTTACAGGTCGAACAGGGTCGCCAAAGGTGTGAAGAAGGTGGCGCCGGTAAAGAAGGGACGCGCATAGATGAAAAATATATTGTAGTAATCGTTTAACAAGGTCGATGTTGTAGCCAGACGGTGTCCTCTTTCCTTAGTGCTTATTCGGTGGTGAATAAACATGCTCTGCATTTCAGTTTTCGCTGCCATAATGCTCTCCTCCATCGACCCTCATTTCCGAGCGAGGGTGTTTTGAGTACGTATATTTTTTTCGCCCTTTACTTCGTCACTTCTGGTGAAACGCCTCTTTCACTCCTCTGCAAATAATGGTGACTACTAACACATCTGTGCCTTTTGAGCCCGGACACTAAGGCAATCTAACTATCATCATCAGCCATCCCTGTGAGCACCACTAGGTGATTTTTGCTCCTCCTCGTGAATGAAAACATCTTTTGTTGCAAACAGTAATGGAAGTGTCCCTCAATGAGTTGTAACCAACTGCTACAGTTGTGCAGTCCGCAATTACAATGCCGACAACACCTGTTTGTTCTAATAGTGGGTGCGGTATCTTGAGTTATTATATTGCAGTAAGGACAAAAGCAAACTATGGTAGCAATATCACAAGAAAGAAAAGGGATTAAGTTTGGATTATTGCAGTAAGGACAAAAGCAAACTATCTATTGTATCAATATCACAAGAAAGAAAAGGGATTACAACATTACAGGTTTCTGTTGTAAGATTTCTTTCAACAGCTCAGCTTGTTTCCAAGTCTTCTTCCGCAAGTAAAAGTTTCTCTGTACAAAACATGTCATGTCTATCTAAGACATACTCCAAACAAATTGTTTGCTAACACTCAAGGATACTTCATTTGGGGTGGAAATGTTTGACACTCCTCTTAGGCAAAAAAACGCTTTCCGGGCATTTTGGGACTCAAACTAATCTTATCCACCTGGTTATCGTTCTCATCTTCGTCCTCAGAGGGAATCAGGCTTCCCTTGCTTCTTAACACTTGAGGCGATGCCACAGTCGTTGCACTTCGATGGGGCGCTCGTGCTCCAGAAGTATTCGCAATCGTATCCAACCGAGGGGCAATCGTATCCAACTGAGGCATCAAAGTATTCGCTTGGGCTCCTGGTGCAAGACTCCCCTGACGTGAGAAGCAGCTTTCTGTGGGGTGTCCTTGAGTTGGCACATTTACCAGTGGCACGAAGTGAGCTGCACCTGCTTGCGTGGTCGGGGCAAACCTGCAATTAATGTTTCTGCTCATTATGAAAGCCTTAGCTTCATTCACTCTAAGCATGGCATCGCTCAAACCTTCAGATGCACTAGCATCTCCAGACGCGTTTTCTGTGGCATTGTCGACGTGCGTTGAAGCCATGGGCGTCAATGGCGGACGCATTTCATTCGGGGAAACATAGCCTTGTGGAGTATACATCATGGTTGGCACATACTGAAAGCCATTCGCAGCGTAAAATTGTGGCGTGGCAACAAATCCCATCTCGTGGTGAGCAGCAGGCTCAAACTGCTGAGGAAGAAACGTCTGAGCAGGCTGTGGCTCGTAGTATTGAGACGCAACAGTCTGAGCTGGGCCATCTCCGGAGTTCACAGCAAGTAGGCCGATATGATACGTTTCTTCCACTTCATACGTCACTTTTTCACGATACCTAGGATTATCGTATTTTATGAGTGGACGATTGTAGTACGCGGGTCCTTTCTCAAGGGCGCTAATGTAGATGTCTCGTTCTGCATGGGTGGACTTATGGGCCAGGACCATAGGGGTGCGCCCTTTGCGATCCTGAACTTCGATACTGTGGGGGTATGCCATGAGGAGGGTGTTAAGGACATCCTCGTCACACCCGTGGCGTAAGGCAAGGTGGAGAGGGAGCATCTGCTGATCATCCTTGCACACGATGCCTTGGGAGTAGGCGCTGAGGAGCGCTGAGACGGCACTATTTGGGGCACGAAAGATAATTGCGGCATGGAGTGGCAATAGACGCCACCTTAACTTGCCATTGGTTTCCATGCGTGAGACCCATGTAGATGCCTCCTTGGGGAAAGTGGCAGCAAGATTTGTGACTGACTCCCAATCCTTGCGCTGAATGGCGAGGTACAATTCCGTTGGATTGAAATCGTAATCGCAGTCAGCCAATCCGCCAGGAGATGCTTGAGCCGAGCGGTCGCCGCATACCAAGAATCCGTCGTCGCACCCGTCAGTATAGCTACCGTTGTTCAAGGTCATATTGGTCATGGGCAACGACTCGTTCTTACTGTTCATCTGCTGCTGCATCAGCTGCTGCTGTTGGCGCTGCAGCGTTTGAAGGTGAGCAAGCTGCTGCCTCCGGGCGGATGACACCTCGTCTTCAAAATGCACATCTAAGTCCTCAACGTTGCAACTAACCAAGGACTTGAATATTCCAATCGCATCATCAACCTTGTTTGCAATTCCAGAAATAATACCCGTAGTGTTGGTTTCATTCATTGGAACTCCTTTCTCCTCAGCGATCATTGCATTCTCAGAATAATGCACTAATTCACCTTGCTCCTCAAAAGATACTGCGGCATTGGCGGCTGGTGAAGTTGGATCTAGTAACGGAGCCCGGGTGTCTAAGGAATCATCTACGATTTCAAGTGACAGGGCCGGGGCGTCTAAAGAAACATCTAAAATATCATCAGCTTTTGTGACATCTGTGGCGGCAATGGGCGTCGTTGGCGACTTAGCGCCATCATCAGGTAACGCATCGACTTGTGTGACGATCGATGACACATAAGCAATCGGCGTCGGGGGCGATTTTAAGACATTATCAACTTCAACACAGTCTTTGGTGGCGATGGTTGACGTCGAGAGCGGTTTCGCTGGCGTTGGGGGCGACTTGGCGACATCATCAGCTTCGACAAAATCGTTTGTGGCGATGGTTGAGACATAAGCAGTGGGCGTCGGGAGCGGTTTCACGACAGCAAAATCTTTGAGTGCGACATAATAAGCACTAGGCGTCGGGGGCGCTTTATCTGACTTGGCAGTGCCATCAATCCAACGGTCAGTATCTTCTTGAAGAATAGTTTCATTTTCAGGTTCATTCTGTGGAGCCTCAGCATCACCTCTGTTTTCCTTCTTTTGGGCATCATCCGCCGCAACCTTATCTTCATATGCATGGTCGTTACTTATGCGCAGTGCTTTGAAACATGCTTCCCCCGCGATTTCATCGAATCCTATCACTTCCTTAGAAACGGCTTGGACAACCTTCGTTGATAACAACTTAGGATTGATTTCCTTAACGTTGGAAGACTAAGCAACAGTCAAAACGAGAATCGTTAGACCATGAAATGAGAATAAACCTGCCAAGAGGCACTTGATCACTTACCATCATCTTGTAATGATCATACGACTTTGTTACTGGCTCAAAGTGGAAGTTTTCACACCACTCGCTCCCTCGCTCTGCCTGGATGTTCTTCCTTGCCTGCTTTATAATCTGCGCAGCTCTGTCTCGGATCAGTCGATCTTCCACCCACTCCATGTCGCCATCCCATTTAGCCTGTGGAGACCCCACCAACGATTCATCATCTTCGATTGGATCGAGAGCAGCACCACACTTTGCATTCTTTATAATCTGCCTAGCTCGTTCACGGATCGCATTTGAATCGTCGCTTTCAGTACTGTCTGCTTTGCTTAAGTCCTCGAAGTTTGTCACACATGACTTCGCGGACTTTACGATGGTTTCAACTGGCGCTTCTTCGCGGACCTCCTCGGCTACCTCAGACGATTCAACGACATCACGTGAATCTTCACTTCGTTGTTCTTGGCGAATATCATCGTTCTTCCTATCCATCCACTTTTTAATTGCAGGGCAGACTTTGCATGACGACTTGCCCTGCAACGTCATCAGCGGCATTTGACACAAGCCGCAGCTCTCCTCAGAGAGGGTGTATCCCTTGCCCGTCTTCTTCGCCGCGACTTTCGTCGCAATACTATGCCTGTTGGTATGTGTTCGAGGTATGAGATAATATGTGTCACTACTATGGCCAGAGATAATATTCAAGGCAACGCGCCATGATTGAAACACCTACCTGATGTTAAAGCTTGGCATGTCCATGTTGTCGCCACCCTGGACGGCTGCCATGGTACGCATGATGATGATAAATCAAAGACTGTTCTGGCGTAACTGGTTTGAGTTACCTACTTCCGTCACAACACAAATTGTTGTCTTCAGTGTGAACACACAAAACAACAATAATGCTCTGTATCGCTGAGTACGATACACAAGAAGAGAGGGAATAATCGCAGAATGAAGGAAGATTTTCCGGGAGTCACTCATTCTGTTGATCGGAAGCAAGTTCGACGAATCTCCTCGGCGAGACTTTCCTTCCTTTTTTCCTGAATACCAGAAAATACTCCCCCCGCCTGCCAAACGCCCCTCTTTCCCGCCACCGTCCGTCCTTCGTCCTTTTTCCTTCGTCCTTCCTTCGTCCTTCGTCCTTCCTTCGTCCTTCGTCCTTCGTCCTTCGTCCTTCCTTCGTCCTTCGTCCTTCGTCCTTCGTCCTTCGTCCTTCGTCCGTCCCGCTCCCGCTTTTTTGCACTCCACTCGATTCCACCTCCGACCCCCTGCCAGCCCTTCTCCCTCCCCAATAACGAGGTGCGGCACCTTAGAACATCACTGATACCTAGGCAGCTTCTGGCATCTTCCTTCACCCCTTCCCCCATTGAGATTCAGTCCAAGCACATACCAAAAAACGCTCAGAGTTCATTGGTAACACATCCATCATGAGTGACGCAAAAGCGCTGTTCGTTCTTCACGAATCCGCCGCCGGCTACGCCCTCTTCGAGGTGGTCGCCTTCGAAGAAATCGGCGCCCTCCTCGAGGGATCCATGGATACGGTCACCGAACTCGATCGTTTTAGCCGCGCCGTGAAGCTCAAGGCGTTCCAGCCCTTCGAGTCTGCCGAAGATGCCCTCTCGAGCATTAACGCTGTGAGTGAACACTCCTGCACGGGTGGCTTACATGCATTTTTGGAAATGAATTTACCCAAGATCAAGAAGAAGAAGGAGGGGAAGCCACCCTCGTTTGCTCTGGGCGTAATTGATCCCGCGTTAGCCACTGCCATCGCTGATGGCCTTCCGGGCCTGAGCTGCCGCAGTGACGAGACAGTACGCGAAGTCCTCCGGGGCTGTCGTCTCCACATGACTCACTTCGTTAAAGGTTTGGGAGCTGGCTCTCAGGAGCAAGCCCAGCTTGGTCTTGGGCATTCCTACTCTCGTGGAAAGGTCAAGTTCAATCCCGCGAGATCTGACAATATGATCATTCAGTCAATAGCCCTATTGGATCAAATGGACAAAGATCTCAATACATTTGCTATGAGAGTTCGCGAGTGGTATTCTTGGCATTTTCCCGAATTGAAAGACCTTGTAAAAGATAACTACATGTATGCGCGCTGCGCTGCATTCATTCAGGATAAACGAACACTTTGTCCTAGTGGAGAGGCAAAAGCGGGAGAATCCACTAGTGAGGGTGGCGAAGATATTGGTGATAGTCCGGAAGACAAGTTGTCGGGGCTCGTCGAAATTATTGGGGACGAAGAGGTTGCTAATGCAGTTGTGTCTGCTGCCCGAACATCCATGGGTATGGATTGCAGCGTTGTGGATATGGTAAATATCGTGAATTTTACACAGAGGATGGTCAAACTTGCTGAGTATCGCAAGCAGCTGTCTTCCTACTTGACCGATAAGATGTCCGTGGTTGCCCCCAACTTGAGTGCCTTGATTGGAGATACCGTTGCCGCTCGTTTGATCAGCAAGGTAAGAAGAACAGTTCTGGAATAAATCTTTTTTGATTAGTGCAAAATGCTTGCTCATGCCCCGGCATTATTGCCTCATATTATTTTGCAAGGCTGGATCATTGACAAATCTTGCCAAAGCACCGGCCTCAACAGTACAAATTTTGGGTGCCGAGAAGGCACTCTTTCGAGCGCTGAAAACGAAGGGAAACACTCCTAAATATGGTATCATCTATCATTCCACTTTCATCGGACGCGCAGACGGCAAGAACAAGGGAAGGATATCACGCTACCTCGCTAACAAATGCTCAATAGCTACCCGTATCGATTCATTTGCGGATGAGCCATCATCTGTGTATGGACAAAAATTGCGGGATCAAGTGGAAGAGCGTCTTAAGTTCTACGAGACTGGTGCAGCGCCACGTAAAAACATTGATGTCATGGAGGAGGTTGCACGGCATTTAAGGGCAGGTAAGGATGCAATGGACGACGATGATGACGCTAAGAAAAAGAAGAAGAAGGATAAGAAGACCCCTAAAAAGCGCAAGAGCGAGGATGACGAGGCTGTTGACGAGGATGAAAAGGTGAGATCGTGTGTCAAAATATTCTCCAATATTGCTTGCATTGATTCTCAAAACTGACTTGGTATCGTTTTTACGAAGAGATCTGCCAAAAAGTCAAAGAAAGAATCCAAGACCCCAGCAAAACCGTCGGAAGAGCAGGAGGCAATGCCCTCTTATGAAAAGGTTAGACTGCAAAATTTATTCAGCTTTTCGACTTTCATTTGTGTCGCTCAAAACCCCATATCATTTCGCATTTCGACCAATCAGTTTTCAAAGAAGTCGTCCAAGAAAGAAAAGAAACGTAAGTCAAAAGATTAAGCGTTCTCATGATGTGGGGGGACGCAAGTGGTCGACGAACTCGACGAGAGACAATGCGGAAAGTTGTCCTGTTTAGACAACTGTGAATGAATGACGAGTTCCGATATGTCGGCTATTAGTCGTTAGATAAATATATTAATACTCATCGTACAAGATTTACCCAAGTGATCTTAGGGTGGTGCTCCCTACGTCGGCAGGAGAGTTCAAGCCGCGTCGCGTATCGTGATGGCATGGCGACCCCACTCACGCTGGTGTCATCCAAAGTTGATTTGGGTTTGACTTGATTGAGATTCGAAGAACAAATTTGGCGCTAACATATCAATTCCGCCGCATGGCTGGTGTGTGATATTTTTTTCTCTCCTTCTCTCCTCTCTCCACAACAAAAAATGTGCTGACAAGAGACCCACACAAAATTATTATTCTGCCCATCCTCTGTGAACCTCATTGTACAAAGTCAGTATCTGCCCATGCCTCCTATTCTCCATGCTCGAGGCCGTTGCTCATTGTTACGGCCCTGAGACATGTCAGATGCTCATTAAGGGTATCTCGACGGGCTCCGACTCCGACGACATGAGTGATGATGAGGAAGAGAACGTGGACTGGTACACTGATGAGCAGATGTCGACCCTACGCTTTGTCCTCATCAACAAGAAAAGGCAAGACATGTTAGAAAAGATGAGAAAGTTTGTCCTCGGAAAACAGGCCGACTGTGGTTTCATGGTGTTCAATATGTCGTTCAGCTACGAGGTATTGGGAGGGTTCAACCAATTCAAATCAAGGATGTATTCCAAGGCCAAAACTCCTGTCGATAAGTTTATATGATCTTTGCTTACACGTACAACCTCAGGGAGTATGATGTTTGGATGAATGACAACGAGGGTGGTATGGATAGAATGGTAAAGAGTCTAATGTGGAAGAACTACTCAAGAATGACGACAAGGCATTGAATATTGATGCAAAGTACACTCTCCCGGCATTGAAGAGTTTCTACGTGAATTCAAAGAGAAGATCGAAGATATTGATATGGGATTACCCAGCTTTCAAAGTCAACTACCAGTACTTCATTCGCCTCACATAGTCACTGTTTGACACAAGATATGCGCTTTCATTCTTCTACACCTCAATGTTGCATATTTGCTTTATATTCATGCCCTAAGAAGTTGCCGACTACCTATGGTTTGATTGGAATGGACACGACCTCCCCCTCTCTCCCCAGCATTGTCGCCCATGCGGATCGGCGACCGCAGCGATGACGATGCCCCCCATTGCCCTCTCCTCCCTCTCCCCATCCACCTGGATGATGCATGCAGGGCCGTGGGGCCTGACAATGATGGCCACCGCTTTCCTCCTGGTGGTTGTCAAAGGACAACGATGGCGTGGGAAGCACAGGATGCAGTACCCAGCCGTATGTATGCGTAGACCAAGTAGGGCAGTCACACACACGTCTGAATGTCCTGCACGCTGATGCAGTCCAGAGGCACAACAGGCCCAGTGGTGATC